>JAOEGT010115942.1:0-12179 GCA_025447795.1 Speoplatyrhinus poulsoni | reverse complement strand
AGCCATGTCTAACCTACCCAGGCCACACTATCAGCAGCAGGTTTCTAAAATGCATCCAAGTCCTAAAATAGAGATTAGCTGTCATTTACATTGCAAGTTAACTTAAACCTAACAATAAACCTAACCACTCAAACTAATATATACACACATCAAAATAGACAACAGTGTAATATTTCCTTATATAATTCATATAGCCATTATGTTACATTATGTTTTACAGAGGAAAGCAACGTTCAAGCCTGATTTTTCTTTACACAAAACATGATAACCACCCTCAGACAATGTATGTAGTGCGTTCAGAAATTGTCCCCACACAATCGTGTGATTGGAGGCATGAATCTATAGAGTGAAGGGTTTAACTAAAGTTTAATAGTGAATAGTTAAGGTTTAGTTAGTTTGTTTACTGCATTATACACAAACTACTGTTGCAGGTTTTAGCCAAGCACACACAGTCTATAACAACGCTATGATACCTTTGGGGGCAAGCCCACTCTATGGAAGCGCCGTCCCACCTTTGGGACTTTCTCCAAGGCATACTTCTTTCCCCTGGACTTTGCTCTATCAATGGCATTGTAATGAAATGTCTCACTGGCCAGAAATACCACCTGAAAAAGACCAGAATAACCAAAAGCGTTTTAGTCCAAATTATACTGAATGTGTCTTGAAGGCATCATGTAGCAGGACTTTACATCAGTGCATAAATGTACACACCTATCACTTAGAGCTGTGCAAATTAATCACATGTATTCAATTTAGGCTCCTAGCAATTACATACAATTTAAAAAACGTAATTAAGAAAACCTTTATTTTGCACATAAACTCTTATTTTGTCTTGTGATCTGAATGACGTGCACGCTCACCCCTCCCAGGGTGAAAGATCAAAGTATTAATGGAAATTCACTGTTGATTTTTTTCACTGTTTCATTGTGTGTTCATTTCAGTAAATGCAACATCTTTACCAAAGTCAATGAGTATTAATAGTGTTAAATAATTGGGATTTCAATATTTACCAGAACAATTGTGATTCTGATTTTCTTTCCATTAATAGAGCAGCCACTATCACTAATATGTAAAATACTGTATGCAATGATTGGAAGTTGTTACCTAACCACCAAAATGAATGAATAAATAATGAATTAACCAAATTAACCTTAAATTAGGTGAATGAAGCTTAATTATGGCGTAATTAACCCAACAAGGCTTAATTAAACTTTAATAATGCATTATATGCATTTATTATACATTAAAATACATAAAATATGAAAAGTGTGATTTACAGCCACTATGCCTATTTGAGTACATTTAACAGTTTGTATTCAGTAAGTCTAGTAAGAGCAGAGCAGACACACGACACGACACCCAGAAGCCCACCTTGGTCTTGGGCACCACTCCTAGACCCAGCTTTGTGTCGACCAGAGAGGCTGCAGCCTCCGAGAGGTAGCCCTGGTTAGGCAGCAGGCAGCCTCGGCCAAAACAACACGGACAGCACAACTAATATGAAAAAAAAAGAGAGAGAGAGAGAGAGAGAGAATACATGAGGGGGATTGGCCAACAGAGAAGAGGGAGGGGCCAAATACATTGGGAGATATACTGTACATTGTACAAAGCTTTAATTTACTGTACATGCCGGGCCTGTTTATACAGGATAAAACAAAGTAGACACTGTACCTTGTGAAAGTATTTGGTCCATTTGGGGTTCAGGTGACCATACGGCTCTTCTGACTTAGGTTTGAAAACACCAATGATCTTCTAAAGCATAGAAGCAAATAGAGAGAAAAAGAATTGAGTGACACCATATTTAAAAAAGGCCAACTGTCACTATTGCTGAAGTAAGAATGAAGGTATTGTATTAAGACATTATGTGCAATCATGCCAGAATATGATTGACAACTGTTAGTCATAAAGCAATCTTAAAAGCAAATATAGGTAAAGTAAATACAAAAGCACTATATATTGAACAAGCATACAGATACAATTCATGGAAGCTGTTGATGCTCCAGAAAACACTAAAACAAGTCACAGATATGTACTATTGCTCGAGTCATGACAAACCTCTGCAATACTAACAATACAGCCATGTCACTGCTGCGGGCTAGATATGCGATGCTTGCGTACGTCTGTCGGTCTGTGTGTGTGTGTGCGTCAACACATCCACCACCATCCCTACTCTCACACACTTAATACCACACGTCAGCACACAGTATGTGTTCCAAGGTGTCCTCTTCCTTGCTCTGCATCGCTCCATTCTCCCACTATTATGCTCTTATCCCTGCACCAGCCCTCACCCCTTTAGGGTCCTTGACAAAGTAGCTCCCGCTGGAACCCTGGGAAATCCTCTCTGGGAAGACTCCGCCCTCGATAGCTTGCTCCGCCCTTTGGATGATGTCAGCAAACTCCAGATCCTCAGGGAAGTGGTTGAAGTCACAACTGTTTACACCTAGAAAACAGTTACATCATGAGAATATTGTAGTTAAAAGCAGTACTATGGACATTTGGCACTTAGAAACCAGAAAACAAACTAATCTTTATCTTAAATTCCAAAACAAAAACGGAATGCTACTCAACCCAAGCGGCCTGTACCAAATTAAACAATGCTGCCACACTCAGAACAGAGTCCAACTTAGACCACAGTGAAATCAGTAAACTGGACAGTTAAATCCTCAACTATAGCGTATCTGACTACCAAATGCATAATAAAACCCAAATAGTCTAGAATTATATTGAAAATCCTAAAGATAGAACTACACCGAGGCGCAGAATAGCGACTGACACTCATCTAGCGTCAACCTAATTAACATTTTTGTGTGCGATTGTGTGTTCCACGCACAAGCGCATGCTCAAGTGAGGCAGCTCTTTCAGATACCTTCTGAGTTTGCGTGGACAGCCATCTTAAAAAACATTACAGCAAGGCCCTTTTACACCAAGCGCAACCAGAAAAAGCGATTTACATCGAACGAGGCGCGTTATTTTGCATGTTCAGACACAATTCCACAATAATTTGGCGTCGGCAACAAAAGGTACAAGACCAGAGTGCTTTATGGGGTGACTGATTGACAGGTTTGGTGTGTTGCCTGTTGCTGCGGTGCTGGGTGCCTTCCTTTTTAGTTAGCCTTATACAATAATCCAAAAGGAGAGAGAGTTGGAGAATATGTTTAGTACCGTTCCACTCGTGTATCTTAAACTAAATCAGCTTAGTTGCCATGCTATCATTTTGGAGTGCTACAGAAAAAAGCAGAAGGGCTGTCAACGTCAACAAGAAAATCATCTTTAAAATAGACAAACATCATGTGTACTTCGTGTCACAATTAAAACGGGTTCAAAAAGTGATTTGCAAGGTTCAGTTGCTACTCTGACACATTCAAAATGATTCATAGGCTTCCCAGACTGATTCTCACAGCAAAATGACACTGAAGGCTAGGGGCACGCATGTATGACAGGATATGGGAAAGGACACATCAACCAGCAGGTTTTTAAAGAGGACAAATACATCCAGAAATAATGAATCCTTCGATTGTTTTCCACACAATCCCATCCTACGACGTGACACATTCTCTACCTCCTCACAGAGGGTAAACACGTCAGCTGACAACACAGCCCCATATGTTCACCACCAGGCACACCGAGTCACTGTGGGAGAGAGAGGGGATGCTGAGAAGAAGAAGAAGAAACGAGATAGGCCTGCTAGGGAAACGAGGCTGTTTGGTGACATTTCTCACAGACACATTCACGCGGTGCGTCAAAGAACACGCGCGTACTGCGACATCACACCTCAACGTAAAAATAACGTTGAAGACCACTTCGTAGCTCATCTTTGCTGGCGTGGCAGACTGAGTCCGGGGGAAGTGTTCCAAGAGCTTTGTTTATATTCCTAGAGGTTGTTTGCCTTTGGGGACGGATTCAATCCTGAACAACCACTAACCAGAGACACCACCCTGATTATACGAGAGCTTCAGTTACTGTAGATGTTAAATAGCTCCTCTCAATTGCTCATACTGGAAAACAGACCATTCACGTGGGGGCACATGATGCATGACTATAACCCAGTAAGCCTTTTATTTCTAGTATCAAGCACGCCCATATCTAACACTAGCCTCCTGCTATTGTGAGACAACTCAACATGGGAACTGACCAGAGACATTGAAAGATGGACATTAAATATGGAAAAGGAAAGTGCGCAGAAACACACAATGTGATGTGAGTGTAGTCATTCCCATTATGGCCATCTGCCAGAAAATGATACGACAAGAGATAAGTGTGTGCTACACTTTGACACACCTAGACTTTGATGCATGTGTTAAAGAGAGAATTGTATAAAATGGCTGATTTAGCTATGCCACTTTCTCCAAACATCATTACTCCTCCATCTCCACTGAAGTATGTTGTTCTAATGTAGAGGCATACCATCTATGACACCAGTAGAGACAGTGAAGAAAAGATCCAGTCACACTACACCTTGATATTATCGCTGTCTTTCACAGGCCAGTAGAGGCTCAAAATGCAGTATTAGGTTTTAGATCTGTGACCAAACTATCTAGGCCAACTCACTGTTTTAATGGACACAAAAGCATTCCATTTGGGAATTCAACTGCTCCGCTTATGGCGAATCGAGTCAACATACAATAACTGAAAACAGGAAGCACACTAAAACAAAATTTCTGTTGACATGGCCCATGTCAGTGACACATTCAGTTTAAGTCCATGTTCTGAGTACACTGCATCCTGCTGCATATGACTGCATACCAGCTGACACTTCTAGGACCACTGTTTTATTGTCTGCCCTGGGTTCTGACTAGCCTGGTGTAACCAGTCCATATTTACAAAGTGAACACGGCCACGCTTGATTGCCTCATCTAGCTTTACCAATATTTCTAAACACGCTTGACGTCAACGTCATCTCACTATCCCACCCTGATTGGGCTGCCAGCAGGGCGGCTGTGTGAACGCTAATGTGATCAGGGTTTCCAGACTGTAATCTCAGTTAAATATATTTGAACTGAGCATAGTCATAGTATGCTAGCCAGGGTAGGTTTTGACTGCCCTGCAGAAAAGGGGACAATAAAATATTCCTATGGAGTATAAATAAAAATATACTATTGTGCCATTGTTGTTTGTGGTTTGTTTTTTTGGGTCAGTAACTTGGCACAATGGCCTACACCCAGTTGATGTGAATGCAGGCTGATGTTGTGGGGCGCTACACTTATAACAGTTAGGGTGCCGAGTTATTGGCCTTGGAGCACTACTGTAGCACAAAGCAAGGACATGGGAATGCAAGACAGTCTATAATGAACAGTACACAAGACTAGTACTTAAAATGCACTCTAGATTTGTGTGATGTGTAGTCTGTGTGTTAAAATTAACGATCAAATTAGAACACATGAAGTTTCTATGGTTACCATATATATATCACTCGCCACACACACACTAAAAAGTCTGCTTGCTGAAACGTTGCGTTATCATTAATTGAATGCTACATTTTCACAATTAAGCCATTTAATGCTATACAATCTTAATTGATTTAACACTGTATGCACAGTAAAAGCTGTAGCTATGACCAAAAAAAAATCTGCGTGTCATTATCAGCTGGTGAATCATGACAACAGTGCTCAGCTTGGCCCCTGAATCATACAAACCAGCCACGAATGACTATTGCGTCACATTGTTTAAACAACCCTGACGTATCGCAGAAAGCACAACGCGACGACGGGAGAAATAGCTTACATTCCCGGTGATCAACCATGTCTAGCTTTACCGAATTCCCGGCGCTTGTGACACATGATTCGGAAAAAAGAGGCCTTTAGCATTGCACACAAATTATCTATTTCTTGTGCCAAGATAGCCAGTCTACCTGGAGAGGCCAGGGTGTCTTTATCCGATGATGAGCTGTATCGGTTCCGTCTGCTGCCCCGAGAAGACGACGAGCTTCCTGCAAGACACGGTAACAGCAGAGCCTCTTCCCCAGACCCGTCGTTTTCCAGCTCTGTCAGGACGCTTTCACAAGAGTCCGTAATACGAACAGCGACGCCGGGGTTCGTCCCATGTCCAAGGGCGATCCGGTTCCTTTCAAATAAAACAGTCGGGGGATCCGACGGAGGAAAGTTGGAGTCTGACGCAGACGCCGCTTTTGCTCCGATGTCAAGCACCGGCTCGTCGATGTCTCTCTCGTTTGGGTCGCATTCTGACATCATTTTTCTTTCGCTATATCAAAATACTGAATTATACAGACATAATTTAGGCAAGCGTCCAGTCTTCCATTCTTCAGGGACCCGTTTCACAAAAGCTCAGATAATGTTTGAAAGCGACCGCTACAGTGCATTGAAGCTTCACATATAGCCTAATCAGTCTAGCTGGCCTGCCTGCTTCCTAGTTGAATAACTGAGCATGCGCCACTGATAGGAACATTTGTAGTCATTTAGCCAATACACCACCACGTGTCACATTCCTACATAACAGACTATTGTTTTATAACACTTAAATAACAGTCATATACTTATGAAACATTGATTTATGGTTGTTTCAAACGTCTTTATATTTGAAGGCTAAATGCCTGTGTATTTATAGCCTGTTGGCTTTACACCTACTTTGCTTTATTCGAATCTGTGGTACAATTCATAGCCACTAGATGGTAGCCTAATAATGTTTCCCAGATAAAATAATAATGCAATCATCTAGAATATTAGATGACCGTTGGATTAATATGACATTCACATACCATTTCATTCCACTAGACTGAAATCTACTTTCATTTGCTCTTTTATTCGTTCTTTTTTTAAAAGTCTATACTATGTTTTTTAAACCGAATAAATAATTTTGCCAGTTTGTTACTGTAGGCTATTATATAAAGAGACAGTTTGAGTCTGGTCTGGTTGGTCTATTACTGGGAAATATATTTATTTTGAAAGATTGATTAGACCACATAATGGGAGTTCCTTGGCTGTGCATGCTTAGGCTATATGAGTCAGGGTTCAAACAACAAACAACAGAGTTATTGTTTATACATTTGCATTTTGTGAACCCAGCGAACACAGTATATGAACGCCGGTCTGAGAACCCCTGCTATGTGGACTTATAGGAGGCTTGAGGTTAACAGTTTCTGTGTCCCGCAGTCTCATTATCATTATTTTCTCATTACTTGTCAGATACTTTGTCTCCTCTCATCTTTATGCCTTCTCATTACATTAATTTCTTCATCTTTTTCCCCTGTCTACCTGCTGTCTTGCATAGAACTAACCACCACCACCACCACTACTCCTAACCAGGCCCCCCTCTCCCCTCTGTCTATAATGAGGGAGTGTAGCTAAAACACATGCAAATGAGCAGTCAGCCAGCTGGTATCACAGCAGTCATGTGATCTGTCAAGGTGGGGGGCGGGGTTAGAGGGGTGAAGGAGACAGGAAAGGGTGTGTGTGTGTGTGTGTGTGTCAATGGGGAGGGGGTGAGCGGGGCACTTTGCCCTTTAACCCCCCTCTTTCTCACACCCTCTCTCTCTCTCTCTCTCTCTCTCTCTCTCTCTCATGGATCTTCACATCAGCAAATCAGGTGGCAGGTCTCGCTCATTCTGCTCTCTTTCTCAGAGAGAGTGTGTGTGTGTGTGTGTGTGTGCGTGCCTGTCCGCCTCAGCGTACAGCACCCATTCCAGCAGACTGTGTTGGCACGAGTCCTGGTGCAGCCTGCCAACCACCTCCCGTCATCTCTCCCCTCTGTTTCGTTGAAGAGAGAAAAAAGATCCCTGTGGCTCAGCTGATGTTACGCAGCACATCTACATGTGTGTGTGTGTGTGCAATGCTCATGTTTATATATATATATATATATATATATATATATACAGTATATATATATATATACATACAGTATATATATACAGTGTGTGTAATACTCCCATTTAAGTAAATACATACATCATGTATAATGCATATATGTTGATGTAAAGATTTATAGAGACTTGCTGGCTCTCCATCTTGCTAAACCTTTTTTTAAATATTAGTGCTTGTTTAACTGTGTCATGTTAACATACAATTATGTCATTTTACATTTTTTCTGACGTTGACATTACATTAATGACTTAAGATTCTTTGTGTTTTTACCATGAATACTGTGTTCACTTGTAGGTGGCACACCTATTTAATCAGTTTGGCACGGATGTCAAAGTGGGCAGATGTGTGCTATTGAGACAACAACCAGATGCGTGTTACAAATGTATTTATACAACAGTAAACAAGCATCCATATGTATACAAATACACAGAGCCAAATGGTAATAACATTTAATAAATCCTTGGCTTTGTAAATAAAATATAACCAAACAAGTACCTGAACTCTAAGGGATTGTGTTCCTTTTAGGTTTTTGTTGATTGTATTAATAACAGTTTTTATAATTATTATACATTTTTTAAAGCCTTTTTTGAATTTGTCTTCTTTTAAATGTGGCACACTATCATCAGAGACACTGCTACCATGTTCAGACCAGCCACCTGTTCCCTGTGGAGAGAAACAAAATCGTGTCATAAATGTGTGTGCAGTATTATATACACGTGTACTTGTGTGTGTGCAGACAGTACCCCTGTGAGTGTAGGCAGTACCCCGTGGACCAAATGCTGTCATGTAGCACTTTGAACAATATGGCTTCTCGTCATACTGAAAAGAAATACAATACAATTATATTGTCTGTGTATGTCTGTCTGTCTGTCTGTCTGTCACTTACCTCAGCATGTTGTCCAACTGTCAGTATTCTGTTGCACACTTTACACTTCAGACATAAAGGATGGTAGTCCCGCCCTAAAGACCGTTGCCTCTCAGCTGAACCAATGAGAAGATGAGTAGATGTCAGTTATGAGATATTATATATTACCATTAAAATAAGTGCTTTTACACAGATGTTAATTTTGTATCCAAATAAAATGATAAAATAACTGCATTTTCAATCCAATTAAAACAAAAATGAGAAAAATAAAAACAATATTATCTAAAAATAATATATGTGCATTGTAGCATTTACAACAAGTCTCTCAGTTTTCAACAACACCGTGTGATCGAGTCAGAATTAAACAGTTAGTATTTTCATTTGTGGACCAGCCTTGTGATTTGACGCAACATGTAGCATTTTGGGGTACTATCGGACTATATATAAAAATTAAAATAAAAACTGTAGGCTTTCATGAAAGTCTTCATTGTTTGTAAGCATAATTTTTTACATGAGGCATAAATAGCAGAAAGACTAGAAAAATAGTTTGTTTGCAGAACATGACTAGATTTTTGTGTCCAGCTCTCATACTATAGGTATACACAGTCACTCTATAGTTGGAAGTAGGACAGAAGCTAGGGCAGTGCTGATAGAAAATAGGCCAGTCATAGTCAAGAGAAATTCTACTTAGTTGAGGGATAAATAAGTGGATGAATATTCTTTTCTTAAAATGTTCTGCTGATTTTGAGCACTTGAGTTTGTATGGAAAAACCTTGGTGTGGGTTGGGACCTAACAAAAACAGACAGAAGGTAAGATGAAATATCAGAGAACAGCATGCACGCTCGTTTGCCAAGACCCACATCCTGTTGTCACTGAATGCAGGCATGAGAAAGAACTCAAAAGGGCGTTGGAGAGCAATTGGGTGAGAAAACTGAAGAGACAAATACTTATTATTATATAGCTATTAGCAAGGAGAGATGAACCTCATTTTCTCTTGATGCAAAATCAAACTGATGAACACAATAGATACACTGTGTATGTGTGTGTGTGTGTGTGTGTGTGTGTGGGGTGGGGGCTGAATAAAATGCATATTATTGCCAAGCACAATCAGCTACATTTACATTTTGCATATTTCAGTGATGTCAGTATCATCACCGACAGACGTCAATGTAATTTAAGAGAACACCCACTTTTTTAAATGGCACAAAAAGGAAGACAAGAACATAACAGTGAGCAGATAGCTCACCTATAACGGTACACATGGTAGTTATACAAATAGACACATGGATTTATTATGGCTTGCATAGCTAGATGGTTAGACACTATGGACACTCAGCTACACACAGCAGTAGACTCACCAATGTAGACAGGCCTCCCACACGTTGGACAGAAGCTCACCATGATAACATACAGTTATTTACCGTAGTCACTTGCATGTGCGTTAATGTTTGTGTGTGTGTGTGTGTGTGTGTGTGTGTGTGTGTGTGTGTGTGTGTAAGCGTAAGAAAAGTGTTTCAAATAGAAAATGAACAGGAAATACGTTAAAATGTAAACTAGTCATCTTCTGAGGTTTAAACCAGGATGCGGTAATAGGGACGTCACAGGCAAGCAAGCAAAAAAGAAAAAAGATTGCCTAAGCAAATAGTGTCATAAGACCCATACAGTGTGTTTGCATCTCTGCTGCATTTATAATGAACATGTTTACATGTTTCGGCTCCCTGTAATATCAAAAGAAGAGTCAAATGAAAGAGAGAGTAGAAAGACTAAAACAGCTGTCAGCAGCTCACATTTCTGTCTATCCTCTCGTCATTCCTGCTCTTTTCACCCTCTTCTCTTGATTAAAAACAAGGAGTTGAGCCACTGAATTGAAAAGTGAAACCTGACACCTGTCCCCCACCTCTCCCCCCCCCTCTCTCTCTCTCTCACTTTCTTTCATTCACTCACTCACAGTCTTTTCTCCTCTCTCCTCTGTCTCCCTCTATCTGTCTCACACCCACTCATGCAGACAGTCATTCAGCTGACATCAGACACACACACACACACACACACACACACACACACTCACTCACACGCACACACACACACACACACGCACACACACACACGCACACACACGCCCACGCACACGCACACACACACACACGCACACACACACACACGCACACACGCCCACGCACACGCACACGCACACACACGCACACACACACACGCACACACACACACACGCACACACACACGAGCCACTTCCCCTCAATGACATCACACATGTAGGGTGCAGCCAAAGAGCAGGGAGAGACATGGGAAGGCAAGGACAGACAGACAGACAGACAGACAGGAGACGTTAGACGTGGAGTTGGAGGGACAGCGGAACAGACCGAACGCTGCAGGTCAGACGAGCACCATGACACCCACACAGACAGTATGGGCCCCTCGGTTCAACGGGGACAAAGACAGTGAACTCTGCCGGACTACACAGAACAGTGAAGTCACCGTGAGAGAATCCACATCATGGCGTAACCTATACGTTATGTACACAAATCTGAAAGTACACATGCTTGTAGATGTTACATTTGGGGTAAAATATTCCGTTTGTATTATCCAATAAACCACAATCACACGTACAGTGTAAATGGTATGATAATAAAATATATATAATAGTATAATATCCTTATACAAAACAAAATACAAAAAAAAAACAGAATGCATGTCTATCTTTTTTCGTGATTGACTATTTGTCTAAACGTATTAGAAGCAGTCTCCATCATATCTCAATGTATGCCTTGTGAATATAAGGGGAACTAAATGGAACAGATGGAATAGGCTAGAGAGAAAGCATTCATAAATACAAATCAGACAGGGCAATGTAAAAATGTCCAAATGAATAAAGCAACACGTAACATAAATGTAGACATCTCAACTGAAGCCATGTGTGTACAATGCCATTGTGAGATTGAGTGTGTCCTTTCGGTTTGCATGCCTCTATCACACCTGTGTGCTGTAGTGTATACTGAACAAAATGCACGCATCCCACCCCATCTTAATGACACATTGTTTCTTCATGCAAGACGGGCTGATGAACTTCAGAAAGCCGTGGAATATATGAAGTATTACCTCATTACATTTTCACCCGCATCCGTCTCCCGTGTGTCATGGTTTGCAGAGGGATAGAATACCAAGCAGCTATTTCTTCTGACCGGCCTCCCTCCAGGATAACCTATCATGTCTCTCCATCAGCATTCATTGTGAGCGGACGGCGCTGGGAGCGCTACATAGCGAATGGGAGACCCAGAGGCACGCGCACGATACAGTATATTTAATGCAAATGATGACGTGCAGCTTTTAATTGGAAGGAGGGAGAGAGGGAGGGAGGAGGGGGGGAGGGATGTGGGATCAGAAAGCATAGAGACGTGCGTCGTTAAGGACAAGAAGAAGAAGCAGGGAGAAAAAAGGGGGAAAAGTGGATATTATTAACAGGGAGATGAGACTGCAGAACAAGGAGAAA
>JAOEGT010115931.1:0-12180 GCA_025447795.1 Speoplatyrhinus poulsoni | reverse complement strand
ATATATATATATATATATATATATATATATATATATATATATATAGAGAGAGAGAGAGACAGAGAGAGAGGGAGAGAGAGAGAAAGTTAGTGAAAGAGAGTGAAAGAGAGTGAAAGAGAGAAAGTGTGAGACAGAGTGAGAGAGAGAGAGAAAGAGAGAGAGATCAAGACAGTGAGAGAGAAAGAGAGTGAAAGAGAGAGAGAGTGAAAATGAGAGCAAGAGTAAGAGATAGAGGGGGAGAGAGAGAGAGAGAGAGAGAGAGGGAGTCCAGACAGTGAGCTAAATGAAGAAATATACATTTACTTCCAAATACACATGTCAAATACTGTATGAGTCTTGAATAATGCAAGACAAATGGCGTGCTTAACCTGACAATGATGTGATTGATAACAAGAACAAGGAAGCCTTCTTGAGTTATTACTACTCTCTAAACAGTTGGTCTGGTTCTGCATAGAGACCCAAATTTGGTCCCTTGTGAATTTTTGAGTTTATAAAAAATGTGATGATGTTGAAAAATAGAACTTAAAAGTCTGCTCTATCCCAAGTATGGTATACTAAGAAGATACTTAGACACACAAACAAACAAACAAAACCTATTAAATAAATTCATGTATTTTTAATGTATACAGTACACAGGATTAAGACAGTAATTAGCATACACATTTTAGACAGTAATTAGCATATATACACATGTGCGTAAATAACTTATGTGTGCTGTTGCTGCATAATTAGGCTACAGTTTGCTCCTAAATATAATTTATTACAGATGCTTTCTACTGTATCTTATGTGGTTACTTCTCATCTACCAGCAGTAGGCTGTCTAACCCAAAGACACGTGTTGTTGAAGGGCATAGACATACATTGCGCTTCATGAATAGTGCCTGTGTTTTTTGCCTTTGCGTATGTGTGTGCAGTTACAGCTAAACAGCATGCGTTTGGCCATTTATTCCGTATCTATTCTAATTTTTTTTTTTATCTACAGGTAGACTATCAATTAAAAAATATTCAATTTGAAATATAAAGTAACATCTGTGTCCAAAAGCTACTTCTGTAATTTAAAAATGAAACATACTCACATTTACTCACCTATGACAAGCAATGACTTGTATACATGTTTCACCGATATCTCAGAATCACGGTAAGGTCATTCAAATAACAATTCACCTGTATGGCACGACATCAGTATCTTATCCATGAAAGCATCTACAGTAAATACACAATGCACAAGGACTGAGTTAATTAATGAGTAACAATTATAAAATACAGATTTGTGAGAGGTCAGTTATTGTAGTCTCATGCAATAACTCTCAATATGCAAGTCAATTTACAGATATTGTTGTGCTATATAATAAGTTAACAGAAACAACACATTATTGATTACTTACCTGCAAAAATGTGTTTCGACTTTAAACTTGAGTTTGCCAAGAACATTTTGAGTCTCAAGAATTTTACTGAACATTTTGTAAGTAATATATTGTTCAAATGGCAATGTTATGTTTAATTAAACTACACCAGAGAGTCAAGTGCATATTTATGATATACTAATATTGTTTTTTTGACACACTACATTTATAATGTCAATTCCTAATAGCAGTAGGTAGACATAATTATAATCAAAATAGGTAGAAGTAAATCTGCATGTTTTCTGTATTAGTGTAGAAGCAAATGAATGGAATGAAATGAAAGCTTAATCACTCATAAAGTTGAACCTTCCCTGCTGAGTTCAGAGCAATTATATCCATCTGGCCAGAATGAAATGTCTTATTGTGAGACTGAATCGCTGTGTGGTTCCTGGCAGAATCATTTATTGGATTCTGGTGTATGAAGAGGCACTGAAACGCATCCAAATGAACTGAATGGTTTTTAGATTCACCAGACCAGATTACTCCCTTTGGGCAACGTCTGTTGAGCTCTGGACCTCGGCCTGCTAGCACTCAGCAAACAGAAGTGTATTGTCAAAATAGTTACGGGGCAAATTCAATTCTCACAAAGTTATAACGACTGGTATCAAGCTCATATTAAGATCAAGTGTTAATCTAATAGTGTTATAAATTATAATGTGCACATGTTAACATGTTTTCTTGTAATTCATGCACACTGTAATACATTGCGTTCACATGAATCCCATATATAGTTTTGCTGGAACATTTTGTCACTGTGATTAGAATTTGTAGGTGGTCCCCACAGACACAGGCCTATTTGATCACTGTGTGAATCCCCACATAGGCCTACCTGTCAGAATTACGTAACATCCTTAGACATGGAACATGACTGGGTAAAACTATGTTCTCTTCCACTGATCTAGTAAACATATCTACAGGAATTACAGCTATATAAAAGTGACTGGTGACGAGGAACCATGTGGCTGTTACTTGATAAGGATATGAGCTATTCCAAATTGACAGGTTCACAAACAGTCTACTCTAATCTTACATACTTTATGCACTGTTTTATATCCTAACATTTAAATACTGTAGATTTTATAACAGGGGTCAGGAACATTACCTTGTATGTGTGTGTCTGAACAAAAGCATGGAGAAAAAATAAACAAGTGAAGCTGAAGTCATATCCTGTCATGTGTTTCCGTAGAAACTCAATGTATCACCAAAGCTATAGGTGTCTAATTAGGATAATACTGATAATCCAACAGATAAATATGTATTTGTGATTGAATCAATATTGTATGTTACTGTACAAGTATATTATCTTCGTATGTGATCTGTTTTGTTCCCATGGCAACACCATACTGCTGATCATAGCTTAGCCATAATTCTCTGCAGTGATGAGAGTCTGTTTGCCTTTCATTACGCACCATCTGAAACAGTTCAAGTGAAAAGGCTGAGGACGGCAGTGAATCACCGTAATGAGGAGCTGCTGTAATTATACTCTTTCAAACTCTGCCGCCTCCTTTCTCTTTTACAGCAAGTTCTGCCTGTGCATCTACTTATCTATATTTGGCAAGCTAACAGAGCTAATGAGGTTTACCAGAAGCCCAGTCTTATGGAAACATCACCTGGTCTTATCCTCTGGAGGAATGGTGAAGAAAGATGTGGTTTTAGGAAAGAAGACATGTTGGCTCTACTTTAGGTCTTGACTTGAGCCTAATACCAACCATTCCTGACGGGTTTAAGCAAACTCTAAAAAAGTACACAAAACCCTGTTTGCTTTTTTTTTTTTTTTTTTGCCTGACTGCGTGTGGTGAAGAAATATCGCTTACCGACTGACGTGCTACATTCTAGAGTAGGTGGTGGTAATGCACTATGTAGACAGTAGGTGGTGCTAATGCACCAATAGCTTTGGATCCCAACGTCTGTGGAGTTTGCAACCTTGCATGCTAAACTATGGTGTTGGCTCATGCCTGAAGCTCAACTAGTCTTGCATGGTTTTCATCAGTTTACTTAAATTAGAGCCAGTTGCCAAATAAATGTCTTGAGAATAAGGTGTGGATGGCATTATCTAATGAGTTTGGTAAAGGTGACTTATTTAAACAATGTCAGCGAGGCACATTTTCCTACCATTATGTGCAAATACAGTGGTTTAAGCTTAGCCAACGTATTCACAAAGTAAAAAGTAATTTCTGTAAATCAAAAAATTATCAAAATGTTTGCTATTATTACTGGGGCAGGATAGACAATTGGTCGAAAGATTCAGTATTTGATCCTTATCGTGTAAACATTCGTAAACTATATGTCTAACCCCTGAATATTTATAATTATACTCATGTTGATTTGAACAAAATTACTAATTTGTTGTTTACATTTTCACGTGATTTATGTTGTATGTTCAGCTGAAACACAAAATCAAATTTATTCAGGTTGGGTAGGCTAGCTGAATAAATCTAACGTTGAATCTATAACACATCTACTTCTAAGGTAAAAGTGTACATACTGTACATGTAAAGTGTGTTTATAATATTCCCACTATGGTCTCAATGTAACTGCAGAAAATAAATATTTCATGTTGTGCTTTCTCTGTGCTTTCTCCCAGGGTACGGCATGATCTAACAGACTTTGTTTAACATTTCCTTTTCACAGTTTATGACATGCCTGGGCCTAAATCAGGGATCCTATCTGTGCTGTTTTGTTTGTGTGTAGACATAGCTCACTTGAAGGAGCAGGCTGTTCACTGAGATTACATCATTGTCCAGAGATTGTCCATTTCATCCTGGGAGGGGTCCGACAAGATTTTGTGTGGATTAGGTTAAGGCAATGCCCATTTGTTATCTAAATGCATGGTACAGTGTGAGACATAGAGATACATTTTGGGATTTAAGTGATTGTCATCTGTAGGAGTGGTTGGAATTATAGATTTAAAATAATGTTTTTGCATTGATGCAGGTTAATAAAAGCACACCTTGTGAGCAGTCTAGACCAACAAACACAATTAAACTATTATACACTTAAATAAAAAGAAAATATGTTTTCTTACTTGTATACATTCTAAACTATACCCCATAAACACATAGACAAGTGCATTATAATCTGCATGTGTTTTCTTATGTATGTGTCGATTCAAATAATGTGGATTGTCCTTTGCTAAATGTAAATTACTTTCAATGGATGTATTTCCAGACAATTAGATTTCAAACTCGAATTCTGCTCATGCTTAATGCATCTATACATGATGTACCCTAGCAAAATGTGGGAGGTTTTAATATTCTTGTGAAATTAATATTAATGCTATTGTACACACACCTCCAAGGTTTTGCACATGGCATAGGTTAAACTGCATTGTCTCTTGTGGAGTGTTGGAACATGGTGAAAGTCTGTTGCTGATCACATCTCCAGTCATGATTCGTATCAACAGTGAACCAAACAGCAGGTCATTCCCACTATGTTGAAACGCAACAGCCTCTTCTCCCCCACTTATAAGGATGCTTTCCATGTTAGCCTGCGGAGGAACCAAAGCTACTCTCCAGAGACGCACCAGATTAGGTGAGGCCAGGCCAAAAGATTTAGGGGGGATGGGTCAGCCCACCGGGGTTCTCTGAAGAAAACAAATGCCTCTCCAATTAGATCACTCCTGGAGTTGGCCTCTCTCTACTTTCCCCCTAGCTCTTTCTGTGTTCTGGCTTCCAGTCAAAGACCTTTAGGGGAAGACATCAGACCACTTTGTGTTGCCATTATGTAAGGCCTTGAAAACCGGGAGGAGGAGTTTCGGCAGGCGACGCTTTTCAGCAGACTGTGTGCAGACCATCTGATATCGTCTAAATTCTCCACCTCTATTTTTCCTAATCTGACTTTCTCATTTTGGACCAAGAACTAGTATGTGAAATATGATTGAGGAAATATGTACTAAAATCGCACAACCTGCCATTGCATTCTACCCTGAGTTCACGACAACCAGTTCAAAAAGAAATATTTGTCTGTTGGTTGGAGAAAAACAATTGTATTTATTATCAAAGCAGATATATCTTGTATAGATTAGTTTAGTGTTTTCCCCTCACATACCTGCACAGCATCAAGTGAAAATCTTAAAAATGACATGAATGTTGGTTAAAACTTCCAGACACTTATCATAAATGAGTTACACATGCACACGCACACACACACGCACACACACAGACAGAGTAAAACACAGACATTCACATACACACAGAAACACAATACCCTTTGACCCCCCCTTTCAATCTACCCACATTTGGTCTAATTATTTTACAAGGCTTCATTGTTGAACTCCCGTAGCATTTTGCAACAGCTTTTATCCATGCGGGTGAGAGAAAGTGGCCAGATTCCCAGAACATGAACAGTCAAAAAGCCTTTTTTGGTCATATCAGAGGACTGCCAAATAAGCCAGAGAAGAACAGCATAGATGTAGCTACTGCCTGCCTTGCCTTTGGCAACGTCCATTAGCACACAGTGGCTGACTGAGCACAGTCATTTATTTCACATAGTATAATTACTGTAAGGAA
Source organism: Speoplatyrhinus poulsoni (assembly GCA_025447795.1). Lineage (NCBI taxonomy): Eukaryota > Metazoa > Chordata > Actinopteri > Percopsiformes > Amblyopsidae > Speoplatyrhinus > Speoplatyrhinus poulsoni. The sequence goes on along the minus strand of JAOEGT010115931.1, from coordinate 6,269 downwards.
AGTGCTGACTTTTCTTATCTTGCGTAGATGTAACCAGGATTCTAAGGGTTTCTCACACTGTGCATCACAGACACAGTGACACGCTAATGCTTGGTAATAATGGTAAACTGTCTGTGTAAATGTGCAGTTTGTGTTTGAAACACAACACACATGGTGATCAATGTAGACTTGTAGGGAGAGGAGTAGGGACAAATGCAAATCATTTTGTTTAGAATTTTAATAATTTTGTATCTTGTCTTGTGGTTTCATTGAGTGCCTTGTCACAGCACAGATCTCAGTGAGCAACACATACAAGTATTTCATTTAAAGAAATGCACCTTAGTACATTCAAAACCATGAGAATTCCAGATGCAAAAAGAGCTTCCCTTTAAACGATGGGTTAAATATTGTTACACATCCCAAAAAATATAAACAAACATAAACCAACAACATAAACAAAGCAGGGATAAGGGATGTTACCTTATATGCACATGAAACTGAAAAAAAGTGAAGGCAATGTCACTTCCTCTCAATTACTCAAAAACAGGAGAGCCCTTTCCCTGTGGAGGATGTCATGTAGAACATTAAGGGGCAGATATACTGATGGACAGATTTGAATAGGAAGTGCAAACTCCATTTTGGCGGCATGTACCACACCAATTCAGACACATTATTATCACAGGGTAATTTATTAACCAATGCATAACCCATCGATCCTGTGCGGAAAGTTTCCCTCGACAACGGTCGATATATTTTTTTGTGTGTGGGTGTTTGATTCCCTCAGGATGTTAGTCACTTGTGCGCATGACTGACGTGCACATGACTGTGACAGTGTTGTTCCTGCATCGTGCTGGGAATAGTGTTCCTGTTGACAGACTCTGGATGACCAGTGCACTGTGTTAGGGCCTCAGCTTGAACATGAGGACCCCTACTAGACTACAGTACACACACACACACACACAGCCAGCCGACCAGTTGTGTGGCCATATCATTATCTACAGTAAACTAAGTCATTATTTGTCCTTGTTTAATCTGTGTGATATTTACTCACTGGTTGATGTCACAGTAACGGGAACGTTGAATGACCTCCTGTGACCCTCTTCATTTCCCGTCTCTGTATCACAGCAAGTTGAACGTCCTTGCAGGCAACTAAAATGCATTCTAAGCAAAAGCCAATGATGATAGGAATGCTTCTTGTACATTAGACGACTGGAAACAATTTTGGGGTTAGGAAGGCAAATAATTTAATGTTGTATGTTGTATGACACACTGTCTAAACATGTAGGCTATACTCCTTGTTCACTTTGTTGCGTCACCAGAGCCCAACCATTTATGCTTCAGTTATATGTTATATATGGAAACACATCATGCTTCAAAACCAAACAACAGTGTTGGTGTGAAACCATGCGAGCACAACACCAAGAAAAGTGCTGTATGAATGCAATTCATCTCTTTGTACCTCCTCTGACCACTCTGGGTTGGTACTGCACCACTGCTGAATGGAAGTCTTGCTGTCTGAGTTCCAGTCATCAGGCCATGACCATTTTGCCCTCTACACCTGCCCCATTAGAACAGACTGTTGACATACAATGTAATATATATTGACATGGACCATTGTTATAAGATAATCCACGTTATATGAGTGAATATGTTCAACTGTGTATATTTTAAGATTTGAAAGTGTATCACTAGTATAATGCACAATGTCACACATCCTTTCTGCAAGAATGAAACATTATTTAAATGGCAGGTAATGGGGTCCCATACCGGCAACATACACTAGTGTACAGGTTACTTCTGGTGCAGCAAGTGGTTCACTAAAGAATCTTGAAGTGAGCGCTATTAACAGTGTTCAGTATGAAACGTAATACGCATGACGTCCCTGTGAGCAAGCAAACACACACAAAGTCTGGTAAATCATATAAACAATAATAAAATGCAGACCTACCAGGCCTGTGACGCATTTGCGTCTCTATTACTTTAAGAAACAACATCTATGGGAAGGCTTATAGAAATATGCCAGTTAAATCCCTTCATAGATGAATGAATTACAGACAAGTCTGTACCAAGCATTTACGTGTTCCATGTCTATTAGATGCTTCATTTACGTTAGTTTCAGGTTTCACAGCAGGCAAACAGGATAACAGGAGTTTTGAGTTTCACCTTTGGGTGAATGCATGTCTGTGTCTAAGAGTAAGACAGAGAGAGTGTGTGTGTGTGTGTGTGTGTGTGTGTGTGTGTGTGTGAGTGAGCGAGAGAGAGAGAGAGAGAGAGAGAGAGAGAGAGAGAGAGAGAGATAGAGAGAGAGATATTTCATAATTGAGAGGTCATTCTGACATTTTCCATATTTGCTTCTCTCTTCCCTGGGAGATGCTAATAAAAGCATTTGAAATCTTCTATAGAAACACACAAACTTATCCCATTCAATTTATTTCAGAGAGCAATAGATATATAAATTCTAACATAAAAATAAATTATGTCAGTTCAAGCCCTGTTTTGAAATACATTTGTACTGAACATGCAATGTTATTTTTTTCCAATTATACGTCTTAATTATATTATATGTCATAGACTTGAAAGCCATATCACTCCAATGTTGTCTAAACAGCTAAAACAAGCCACAAAGCTAATGTTGATTTGTCCAACATGTTTATTCAATGAAGCATGAGTCATAGTTTAAATCTTAGCTTGATGCTCTGCTCAGGAATTCAAGTTACTTATTAATTTAAAGAATGAGTAACTGTGTAACTACCAAGGCTACTGAAGGTGAGATAGGTCTAACAACTTTCACAAGTATGTGAATAAACAATAAATCTTTCAGAACAAAAACCTAACACATGAATGGATCATGAATTCAACATACTCATTCTGAAATATTCTCTTTAGCCTAGACTCGGGCAGTGTATTTTTAGTGGACGAAAGAGGGTAATCATTACAGTCTTTTTACAACTTGTGACAGCTTGGTCGCTTTGGTCTGAGTTTCCACAGAGACCAGACGAGTGAATCACATATGTCGGGCTCAGCCAACAGGGTTCTCTGCCCACACAACTAAGGGAAAAGGAAAATGTGGAGAAAAGAGCACTGGCGTGGCCAACTCCTGTCTATCCTCTCACATTGACAATCCGTTAATTTATATGTTTATCTCCGTAAACAACGTTTTCTACCCAGCCTCTCTTTCCTCTCGCCATTGTCTGCAATGTTTACACCTCATAAGTTCCCCTGTTCGTTCCCATCCTGGTGCATTTCCTCTCTATCGCTTTATCTCTCCTCCCTCCACATACCCTCTCACATTGTGCCCTTGCACCTCTCCCACTCCCGTCCAACACCTCCTTCTCCTCCCTTCCGTTTCTCCCAGTGGGAGGAGGCCCAATGTGATAGGACCATTGAATGACTTAACACTCTACCACGCCTAACAGATATATGCGGTATAGGAGCAGGCCAATGGATGGGCCAAATTGGAGAGAGAGAGAGAGAAGAGAGAGAGAGAGAGAGAGAGAGAGAGAGAGAGAGAGAGAGAGAGAGAATTGGGCTAAATCATGTTTCTGTAGGCTTATGAATTATTGATTGATTCACACATAACAATCCTATGAGTACTTACTATAGTATTCTATACATCTTGTGTCTATCTGCAACTTTTATTTATCCTTCAGCAGTCGATACCAAGTTGGTATGAAATACTGAAGGTCAAATCAACATACTACCAGATCAGGTCGTTTGTCAACACCTCAGAAGTCGACTTTGTCCATAGTTTTTGGAGGCTGAAAAAAAAAACAAATGCTTGGCACTATAGGTCTCCTCTGAAGCAAAAATCTGATGGTTTGTACAATTCTGGGAAATGCTATTGCTTAAAAAAACTGCTTGACAATAATGTCTGATATACGCAGCTTCTTTCTGAAGTGAAACATCCATAGTGTATGTAACACATTATGTTGTTACCTTGAGGTTCATACTTTATTTTTGTCGTCCAGGAAGATTAAGTTAAAATTGTAGTTTCCGCTACCGTGTTTTGCATTCTAATTGGTTTGTACTGTATATGAGCTGTCCCACACTGATAAACAATGGACCAATGATATTGGTGCCTCATTTTAGCAAGCCAAACTTCTTCATGCTGCCTGCAGGCAACACCATACCATAGAGGGATAGAAAAGAGGCAGTCTGTACTAAAGACAACACAAGCACCTAGAGTTGACATGATTACAGATTGCATACATTTATACAATCTGTTGAAATGTATAAGCCTTGTGTTGTCCTGTTTCTGTTTCTGATGTTTCCTTGTATTATTTGTTTTAGGAAGAGAATTATATATTATATTATTATATTAAAAGGAATTTGCACGTAACTATTTAATAATGTTAATGTTAGGGTTAGAGTTGTGGGAGCAAAACATGATTTCTGAAGTAAACCAATTTGTACAATTTAAGTAAAAGTTCAAAAGAAAATTTTGCCCTTAATACAGTATATATACTATCTGAGTGAGTCAGTGGTGACTCCAGTAGCATGTCTAAGTACTGCAGACTCCTTCAGGAAGCTTCACTGGTCTGTAAGCAGAAGGACAGCGATGTTGTCCAGCCTGCTCTATGTGGGACAGGAAGAATGGCAGGAATGCAGAGGAGGTGTCTGCTACATGCACACGCTCTCACTCTGATTGCCATCTCTGTCTTTTGGCCTCTCTCTCTCTCTCTCTCTCCTCTCTCTCTCCTCTCTCTCTCTCCTTCATTTTCTCCTGGAATGTTCTCCCTCCTCGCTCGTCTGCCCAGAGTCTTTCAGCCCTCTAATCTGAGGTGTCTGGCTCCTGGATGGCACAGGCCTAGAACAAAAGAGGTGTGTGTCAGTTGGAGGACAGCTTTACGGGATTTCCATTTACAGATAGTGAGAAACTGCACGGGGAACTACCCTTGTGTCAGACACACTAACACACACGCATAATGTATTGGAGCAGGACATTCATTGGAGCAAAAATTTATCAACTGTAAACTGCAGTTCGGAAACAATTTTGGATTGCAGTCTGACATGAATTGTAGAAAATAAATCATGATGTTTTTGTTGTGCAATGTTTTGTTTCTTCATATGTTTAATTGATTTATGTTTCCCATTCAAATGCTAACTAGCACTGGAATGAAAAGCCGCCTGTAAGGTGTAGCTAGCATGCACATTACATCAGTAGAATTATTTTAAATTACCACTTAGCATCAAAATCCCAGTGGAGGCTAATCTTCAGATAATGAAAGTGAATCAGACTGGATGATGCATATGAAACCAATGCTGAGCTGTTACTGGACTTAACTGGACTAAACTGGATTGAACTAAGAGTGTTTGAAAATACCATGGGAATAGGGGCTTTCTCGTAAAGATGAGGGCAAAGCTTAAGACTGCAGGTCACAATGTGAATTCTTCAGAAACTGACAGAGAAATATAGTTTCCTTTTGGACACAGAGGGGTGTGGGAGGAAAGTGTCTGGCAGAGGTCCAGTAAGCATTACCATCTTCTCATTTAAGGAAAGTTTATTTTCATTAGAGCCTGTATTGTAGGACAAAGCCCCCAGAGCAGGGCCACAACACTGGCTGGTAAAATGGACAATGCTGGTACTGCAGTAAAAAAATGACAAAAATAAATACAATCCTATTCCCCATTGAGGACCATTGAAAAACACACTTTTAAAACTATTATAAACTTCTTATAATAATAGTAATATCTGCACACAGATATACACATTTGATAAAAAAACTTGAGACTTGAGACAAACTTTGGTTATTTGCGTGACGTCATGGATAAACAGTAGGAAGGCATACGACCACCTTGAAAGTCATGCTGAATCTGGCAAGGCTCTTGACACATGGAAGTAAGGAGAAAGCATACTGTCACTTGGTGAGCAGTTTTCATGCTTTTGGCATACACTGTATTTTGTTTCCCAGGCTTTATGTGTAGCAGTTATGGCCACATTACTATGATCTTAAAAACATACATCCAAAATATCTAACTTTTTCCTTAATTCTAATTTATTTTGTTATTTATTAACTTTATAAGAGATCCAAAGCCATGCTTTGTGACACCATTTTGCATCCAACCACAGACTCACTGACTATGACGACTTGTATTGTAACTAACAGTATGTAAAGCATTGTCAAGTCTCTAAAGAATGGGGGGACATGTTATTTGTTTAATGTTTAGTAAATATTGTTGATAATCAGTGTTGGGCAGTGGTTAAACTACATTTGAGTAGCGTGGCGGTAGCGGCGCTGTTTTCTGAATCAAATAGCTTTTCAGTAGCGAAGCTACTAATTGATCAAGTA
>JAOEGT010115920.1:0-12180 GCA_025447795.1 Speoplatyrhinus poulsoni | reverse complement strand
GTGTGTTGGAGCAGGGAGACATCTAAAACATGCAGGGCTGCGGCTCTCCAGGACCAGGGTTCCCTACCCCTGCACTATAGGAACGTATTGGCATACTGTACAACATATAAACAAAAAATAAACACACAAACATACATACACATTATTAATGCTCAGAGATGCCTTCAGTTCTAAAGGAAGATGATGTTTGAACATAGAACAGCAAAGCCAACAAACAAGGGCAACCCCCCCCCCCCCCCATCCCATATTGTTGAAGTGCATGGACACTTTCAAGGCTAATGGAATTTTCCATTCGAATTACACTCAGACGTTCCTCTTGCAGATTTGACTCGCTTGAAGGACCTCGCGCGTTCCTCTGACGATCCTATTCTCGCTCATCTGTGGCAGACACGCTCATCTTCAAAAGAGCCCGCGTCCTTCTCAGTGTTATCTTATGGAAAACAATATGCACCAGAATCACTCGTTTGGCCCGGTGACGCTGCATTAGCCTTGCTATTATCTCAGTGAAAGGTTTGATGGACCATTGCAGGGAATGCCATCGCTCTACTTGGCTTCTGTCTTCTAGAATCTGGTAGCCATCAAGGGATTATGGGAGCTAATTGATCATTGTTTTTTGTCCATTTGCAGCTGTGACAAAGACCGACTAACACTTTCATTATCATCTAACTCACGGCCCCATTTTCATAAAATCCCTACTTCATTAACGGTGCCTTTGCGAACGAGGTCCACAATTGATAAACTCAAGGCTGAACTCTAGGACTATGTAATGAAAGAGATGCATGTGCCACTATACATCCACGTGCAATCCTGTTTATAGTCACAAATGAATAATACATTCCAAGACACTCTCACAAGATGCACACACACACACACACGCACGCACACACACACACACACAAAGTAAAAGACATAACTTGAATACGTTGTTGAATAATGCATTGGAAAAAGTGTTGGATATTTTTAAATATGAGCTGCACCTCACATTGCCTAACAGCACACACAAACAAACAAACAAACAAAAAAAACTATTTCCACAAAGCGATGGAAACTGCAATCTTAACCAGTAGTTAGTTAATATACTAATTAACATGCAATATACTGTATACTGTTAAATTAGTTTGCAGTTATTTCAGTCATATTCTCGACTAGGCTGACACATTATTCAATCCAAAATATACAGTTTTCACTTAAACTCTTGCCTTCCAAAAGGGTAAGGACATGTTTACATGTCTATGTGTACAATATTTATGTACCTGTAGGGGCAGTGTCAGGCGACAGTTTACAGTTTTTTTTAACCACTTTGCCCCAAAATTCACAACCTTGGTGTAATTTTTCACAACTCTAGATACAAAACATAAAACGGTAGCCACTTGTAACACAGGCTATCCTATGTTCAAAACATAGGATTGTACTATCATATCCTTAAAGAAATTGTGCACTGGCAGGATCATTGGTTCAAATTACAACTTCATTAAGAAATACCATAGGAACATTAGTTTAGATCACAGACACGCAATGTGCCAATAGGATCATTGTGAAGCTGTTCGTACAATCATTAAATATTGTAGTACTAAATATGTGATACAGGTTTCATTATAGTACTAAACATAAATACATCACCGTAAAATGAGTAGACCAAATAATACAAAGAGACATTGGAATCATTGACTACAGTTCAAAAATATTTATAATACATTTTTCAATCAATCAGTCAATCAAAGCAAAAATAATTACCTACAAAAAACAAAACAAAACTACATCAGTAAAACATCAACTGCATAGTATTCCTCACCTGGCTAAGGCTTACTTAAAAAGCACAACAAAGTATTGATTACTGTACTTCTACATTTCCATCAACTCTGTCTTGCAACAGCTTCTGCCACATTGCAATAGTTGTTTTCATTAGCCATTACTGTAACATCTTGGTATCATTGTTTGCGTCTTCCATGGCCTAAGCCCTTATACAGTATGACGAGGCCACGACTACCACCTCTCAGAAGGGTTGCAACATCATCTTCATCTTCCTCCTCCTACTGCTTGATCTCTGTTGTGACCTGGATCACCTGCCAGCTCCATGTTACAGTATTACTCACTATGTTTAGTAGGTGGATACCACTCATTTCAATACTATAAATACTTGTAACATAACGTCAAATCAATAATCAAGGGCCTGCATGTACAGTAATGTGACTGTCAAATCTCAAAACATGCTCTGGATACAGTAAGTGTTACAGTACATGGGACCATAGAAACAGTGTCTGAAACTGTAAACAATTATAATGAAATATTACATTAATAGATGTTCCACTGCAATTGGTGTCAATGGATCTCTTTATCCTGAAACTTTTATGATCTAAACCTGGAATATTGTTTGTCAGTTTCCATTATACATCGCTTTACAGTAAGAGTAATGCAACATTTACTTATTATTTTGAGCAGCTCTATTAATTGATAGTTCGATAATTGTAATGAAATGAATAGATGGTCATCTCAAATGTAATGTTTTAATTGCATTTTGAAATGGTTTTTGACACAACTTTGATGTTAAGTTGTGTAACGTGTGATCTGAGTTCCATGAACGAAATATCTTAGGTTTATGAATTAGAAAACGTGTTAGAGTTGTGAAAAATTTGCATGTTGCATCAGTTCTGATTTTTGTATCAAGATTTACAAGAAATTAAAACTTGAATTCCTCCGATTCAAAATGTCAGTTTCAAGCGCATGCAATAAAGAAAACAAAGCCTTCCTGGTAGTTTATGGTAGAGTGCAGATGGGAACATTTCCATTTGATCCGCTATGTATAAAATCCATTTGCTATATTGAGTCATTGCAAAGTGAATGGAGAAAATCTGAGATTGTACCTATCACATCGGGGAGGCTGTGAGGCCTGTAAACTTTCATTTAGTGTTTTTACAGGAATTAAAGCATTATGCCATCCTTTAGGAGCCATGAACCTTTCTGTGGATACAATTGTGGACATTTATTTTTGTCCCGGGCAGCTTGCCGTGAGCCAATGGACCAGGCTTTGAAATGTTTCGCTGAAGGACGTTTGGCGCTGTGACGTGCTGGATCTGTAACCGACAGACGCTTGTGAAACGGAATCACCTCGACGTGTCTCGTACATCGGGAGCAATGGGAGTGGGATAGGGAGGCGTTTGAGTGTGTGTGTGTGTGTGTGTGTGTGTTGGGGGGGGGGGGGGGCATGCAATTCAAGGATATACAACAAGAGGGAAGTGAGAGAACGAGGGAGTGGGAGGAGCTGCTGGGTTGATTGACAGGTTTGGGTGGTGGCTTTAATAGACTCTGGTTGTATCGCTGTCATGTGTGTGTGCGTGTGCGTGGGGAGCTTGGCAGCCAGCTGGCCATCTGCTTGCAGCCCCAGTAGTGGAAGACCAGCCTGATGAGGGGGGGACCAATCCAATCAGTTGTAATGGAGTCAAAGGTCTGGCACAACCGCTGGGACCAACTGGCTGAGCAAGAGAGCCATGTAAACGCGCACAGGGTCACACAATATGGGGAGATGGATGTATGTCAGGATAACGGGACGTGTACTGCATGTGTGGCTGTGTGAGTCCATTTGTGTTCTAACGAGAGAGATTTCATGTGCGTGCTCTCGCATCCGCAGGCACAAAAAAATACAGCCGGAAATTATTGACATGAGCCGGTGGATAACATTAAAGGTTACTGGACGTCGAAATGTTTGTCAGCCAATCAACCGCTGCATGTTACATGCATGATGCATTGCATCCAATGCAACAAGTTCTGAAGTACGCTGACATTAAAAAAACTAAACAAACACACCCCCCCCCCCTACAGACACCGGGATGGCCGTATGCGGTGAAATCATACCGTGGGTAAAATATATCACTCTGTCGATAGTTTTCTCTCTGGGCAGCTCTCTGCTATCTGTCCTCATTCAGAGTAATTATCATTCAGCCGCAGCGCAAAGAAAAAATAAAAAAGAAGTCGTACTGTTCAAATACAGTGCCTGGAGGCGCAGGCTGGCAGATCGACTGGGCTCATGTTGCTTTCATGCAGCCCGTCTGACGGCGCAGAAGTCAAAGATAGTGTCGTAATTAGATACAACATGCTGGCATGATAGCTGTCTTTTCTGATATACTGTGCGTCTGGCCAACTTCTCTTTATCGATAGCAACCTCCACGTTTAGCTCTTTCCCTCTTAGCATTAGCATTTCCTATAGCATTAGCCTAAGCTACTTTTATGTGATTGGACGACACAAGGGCAACATGGGGACCTATGGTGGGGACGCATTAAAGGTGGAGTCTGCCATGCTGCAGAAGGACTGTTGATATTTGAACTCAAAACAAAACACCTCTTCCTTCAATGCCATAGGATGCTCCCTCAGAAGCTCCACGCCCCCAAGTTGAACATGCAGGTGCGGTCGGCACCACTCTGTGTTCCCATTTACAAAGCTCTGGCGCTGTAAATGGGAAAGCCCTACAGTAATCTGTATAGAAACACCAGATTACCTTTAAAGCGCACATACAGAATGGGCAGCTATAGTGGACCTTGAGGAGATATTAGTTGACGTTAGCTTAAACATTGACTCCACCCTGCCCCCGAGTGGCCAGAATTACACACGAAGCCGTTGAATCATCCAGGGCTCCATAGCATCTGCTGTTAATGTCATGGCACATTTAAGCATGAAATATGTCTGCTTCATTGAGGTTAATTAAAAACACATTTCACTCAATTTCCGCTCATTAGCCCGCATGGAAAATAGCGCCTTTGTACAGCAAAACCAGAACTCTTCTTCTGCTTGAGGGTGTCAATTTGTGGTGATTTAAAACTACGTTTGGATTAATGGGGAGAAAAAACCAGTGGAGGCTTTTTACGAGGTGCTTGAGGGACAAACGGTCTTTTGCTTCCAAAATGTCCTCTCATTTGGTAGGGAGGTAGTCCTTGACGAAAACCCAGCAGGGCATTAATAGAGGGTCCTCGTGCATAAATGATTGAACCCAGTCTTTCTTGAGTGTCTAGAAAACATACCGGAGAGGGAATTCAATGTCAATCATACCTCTTGAATTAAAATTGGAGAATTAAAAACCAGTAGGCGTGTGTAATTCAACATCCATCACTTGCCTCATAAACCTCTGCGCTGTTTAGCGTATACGCGTTTGATATTCTGCAATGAAGAGGCAGTCAGACGGCAAGCCAGAAGTAACAGCGGTAGAAATCAATAGGTCTCAGCTTGTATTACTAGCAGAAGAGAGCGCGAGAGAAGGAGAGAGAGAGGCAGTAGAAAGACAGGCAAGGAGGGACACAGCCAGCTCCAAAAAGGCATCAGAACTGTGAGCAATGAGGCAGGGTCAGTTAACAAACACATGTTCCGGGATGTTCTGCACTGTTCAGGCGGTTGGAAAGCGGCCTTCTCTGTGCCTCGTGAGTCGAAGGGGTAGGGTGAGTCATCTTAACAAGACGTCTTGAGACCTTGAGAGGGTGAATTATTCGACAGAACATCCGCTGTTATGGAAAAGGGTGTTCTTGCAACCCCAGTAGAAATATAACTATAGGGGCATGTTGAATGTTTGACTTCATGTTCTTCCTTTTTGAAAGTGGGAAAACAGTTGTTGAAATCACACTGGAAAAAGTTGGGCGCACCGACACAATTCAATGCATATGGTTAAAAAAGAACCAATCATAAAGGAGGTGTCAAGCTGTTCTGCCAGGTGCAACAGCCAACTAAAATGACATACCACAGGAGCTGTCAATCAAGTGCCCACACAGTCCAGAGAAGAGGTCTAATTGGCCACATTAACTAAAAACACACGTGTGGGTGTACAGTGGCTTTAAACTAATCATTACTACAATCAAAATGCCAATCAAACTCAAGGCACTGTAAACCTATAGCAGTGCTGATGTTTGTGTGCTGATGAAGAGATGCTTGCCTGAGGAAGAAACAACTTAAACATACTCTATACATGTGTACGCATTGCGCACACACCCAGACATACTCTCTCTGTGAATCGTGAAGATTATGGATATCGTTATCTTCTTTCAGGGTTTTCCCTGGAGGCGTAGCCAGGCGGATGATGGCACAGAAGACATGATATATATAAACGAAGCCTTGGATCCTCGATGCAGTATACGGCAGCCATAGCACTGGCCCCATCCACATCATCATTCATATGTAATTCCAGTCTGCTAATTAGACGCAAGTGCTGTACCAAGCTGCCAAGCCTGGACTACACTGTCCTTTGTTTCCTACGGGGGAGGGGGGTGCAGTTAAAGAGGTAACCCACAAAGGTTAGAGGTACGGCGCTGGGAGAGTCTCACTCTGCTCGGGCTCCTCACCGCACAGCAGTGACAGCTTGTAGCCCCAGAGGTCAGGCGGTGAGAGTGTATTTATATATATGTGTGTTTGCGTATTCATCTGGTGCTTTATTTGCCCTTTGGTCTATGCGCTCTAAAGTCTAAAGGCCGCTGTGTGTGCGTGTGCAGTTTTCACATGTGCTGATGAACACGTGTGCATCTGTGCGCATGTACCGTATACACAGGAGCCCTCTATTGCAATTGCCATTAGCATTCGCTGCATCTACCCCCTCCGTCCTTGATTGTGGCGGTGGACAATGAAGTAAGGAGCTGACATTTGTAGCAGCCTGCAGGTAAAGAAACACACTTCTTAGCCACCTCTGAGTGCTGTTTGTGAGGATGTGTCACCGGGACCTTTCTTTCAAACGAGCATTGTTTCGCTTCGCTCGACCACAACCTCTGCTGAACAAACCCGGCAGTAGAGGATAAGCTGTTTGGGTGCTCTTTCAGGCTTTGAATACCTCTTTGGGGATGGTGAGGGGACGACGACGACAAAAGGCAACCGAAAAAACACTTTCATTCATTCATTCATTCAGTCGGTCCCAATCAAAGTCACATTTTTGTTGGTTGCTTTCTAGGAAGACTCATTGATTTCAAGTGGTCTCTGTCTCATTTTCAATGTATGCATCATTTGTCTCTCAAATCTTGGATGTTCTCCTGAGATTGTCATTTGAATCAACGAAGTTGACTGATTGTTTTTTATATAATATGATATGAGGGGACCATTTAAACAGCCCATTTGTCAGAGTAACAGCAAATGATTGCTTTCCTCATTTGATCCCAGACATCTAAGACAATAAGTAACTGAGCTAATAGTGTCAAGCCAAACAAGCTGAAATAGCACAATTCCCAGCCCTTCCGCTACTCTTGACTGCGCTCAATTCTTCTTTTCCACTCCAATCCCTGTTTTCCTCAAACCTTATTCCTTATACTTTTTTATTTGTGCTGGTCTTGCCTTCACCGCACCAAATCTATGAATCAGGTCAGATAAAACTATTTTCTTTGATTTCTATTCCTTCACCGTTTTCACTGTATGCATGCGCGTCTCTGTGTGTGCGTAGCAAGGCCCAATGGTGAAGTCATCAGGAGCCGGGGTGAAATGGAGCCGTCTCTTCACATTAAGATGCGTGTTAGCGTGGAACGTGCTGAGAATGAAAAACGGCGGATAAAGGGTGCGCTTGGGTAAAGGGGAGTGCACAGGGCCGCAGATCGAGGCACTGGCTGGTGGATCAAGGGCAACGCCGTGAAACATCAACAGTGATTTGACTGTAATTTCTATACACCACCTTCTTTCCCCATTTCAGTCTGAAACCTTTTGTGCATCCCTAAGCCCCCGCTGAGTCAACCGTTAAATGTCGAGAACTTCGATTGAATAGCAAAGACCTGCTAGCGCCCACTTGTGTCATAGTGTCAAGCTAGGATTTCTGATGTTTAGGGGAACAATTAAGATGGGAGCGTGATTTGGAAAGTAGAAAGCGGAGATTATGTTCATTGGCTACCTTCTAAAGTCTAGCTCTCGTTTTATATCTCTAAAGTATAGCTCTCGTTTTATATCTCTCTCAGATTCACTTCTTAATGAAGAATTAGCTTACAATAATTGTCAGGGGATGAGCAGGCAGGGTGGACCCAAAAGCACGACACGCGGGTTCTCCAATCACAGGGGTTTTATTCAAGACGTCAACTGCTACACACAACACGAGGGCTGACAATAAATGAAGAGTCAACAAATACAACAGAACACACTAGGGCTTAAACACAGGGACACAAGACAGGCCATTGGACACAGACAACAAGCGGCAGGTGAAATCAATAACAAGTAAAACGGGCAAGCCCAGGAACACAGGGGAAACAGACTGGAACACATGGGAAACATGGACCGGAACACAGGGGAAAGATGAGTGGAACACAGGGAAGGGAACACAAGGAAGGGAATGCAGGGGAGGCGGACTGCAGGATGTGACAATAATAGCATCTTTAATGTATCAGACTGCTGTTGTATTTTCTCCAATGAATCACACAATCAAATAGGCTACACATAGTTCTTAGTTCATGATCAAGGAAGCAGAAAGGGTTGTAGATGTAGCACCTACAGCACACAAAATAACCATTTCAAATGAGCTCATTGCAAGGCTGCTGCATGCTCAAGTCAGAGCAACCACATAAAACTTAATTAATTAGACCTTTATTACCTTTCATCCTACAGTAGCGTAGCTTTATACCTTCTTACAGTGAAGGCAACACCCATGTTGCCCATTCGAGCACGAAATTCAAATGCCCACCTGGTTAATAAGTGACTATGAGTGTAAGTGAAAAATGTGTGATTCATTGCTGCACCTAGATGATCACTCTTTGCATTTCCGTGCTACCATGAGGGTCTCTCAGCCCGACTGACAGGTGGAGTCATGGGTGCCACATATAGGAAAATAACAACACAATTCTCACCTCGGTAATAAATTGCTGCTAATGGATATGGACAACGTGCCAGGGGAATTTATGACATTCGGGGCACTCATTTGTCGGAACAGGGGGATATTGCAAATGACATTAAATGTGTCCGGCTGTAGCCGCACCTCACATTAATCATACTGCAGTCACAAACTGTCAGCACGGATTAGGAGAGAAGCAGAGCTGGCTTCATTACACACAGCGTCACACGCCCGCAATACTGCTGGTGCCCTACCCTATTCCTATACCTTTAAGGTGGGGGGGATTGTGGGGATCAGCGCTCACTTCAGAGCTTCATAGAGCGCTATAACCCCATGCTGGCACGCAAGTTGCCTGTGCGTGTAGCTGCCTGCAGGTTGTGTCTGTGAGTGCTAAAGTGTGTGCCTGTATGTGTTTCTCAGGTCATTAACCGTGACAGGCATTACAATAGGCATTACAATGGGGCTTATTGCCGGATCGCACCCAGCAATATACAGTATATGGTGGCAGTGAGGTGGGCACAGAGGGCAGCAGCTAGCACAAGGGCACGTTAGCTACTGCGCGCATGCGCTCTGTACATTTCACGGGCGCTTTTCGCCATCTTAAAGATAAGGCTTGAACAACAAATGGCCGCTGATAAACAAGTGACGCCTCATTATCTTTTTCAGCATCCGAGGAGGAGAGCGGATATAGGCTATTTACTAACCCCCCCACCCACACACACACACACACACGCACACACACGCACACCCCAGCTCCTCAAAAAACAAAAAACCTCTCTCAATCATCAGCACTCGCTCTCTTTAATATAGAGTGTGGGCTGCCTTTCGATGCCAATGGTAAGTGCGCGTCCTCAGCCGGAAAATGTCACCACAACTGTCGAGATAAGAGTTTCTATTCCTGTTATGACAGATACCATCCCCACAACAGATGGCGGAGAGCTACCTGGAGACAGGGGGATATAAAAGTCACTTACAGATGGAGAGAGAGAGAAAAGGAGTGTAAGAGAGGACGAGGAGTGTATAGAATCGACTGTGAGCTCCTCGCGGGAGACTGGTCTTCAAAACGCGCTCATTTCATTCTCATCGAGACGCTTCTTTCTCGCCTGCAATGTTGCTCCAATTCCCTCACACAATCAATGAGCCATTTGCGTCCTCCGACATGAGTGGAAGGCCCGTACTGTAAAAACACAGAGCTCGACTCGGGTGCCCCCCAAGGGTGCCTGTGTGATGACTCAGCAATGGGAGCTGACAGACTGGCAGAATAATGAACAGTGGCATGCTGGGAGAACGCACACACCTCCCTTGGATCCTCACCTTCCGAGTGCCAGCCACAACAGTGGCGGTCCGTCTTTCCCACCTCCTACGTGCCAGCTGCTCCTAGATTGGGAGGCGGCGATCTGACGGGAGCTCCAACTGGGAAGCGATGGTAAGTAAAAAAAAAATACAAATAAAGAAACAAAATAAAAATAAAATGCAAACACAAACACACCATCAGGGTTGAAAGGGTTTTCTCCCCTACAGTTGCCCCGCTAGTGACTTAAGCCCTGTTTATGTGACGAAGGGGCCTTCTTCCCCCCCGCCACATCTGTCAGAATTTGCTTTATTTATTAATCCTTCTCATTCTTGTGCGTCTTTGATGCCGTTGTCGACGTCGAACACTGTCCCGATTCTGTCAGCGTGAGCAGCTATGCGGCGGGAAAACGTCACCGCGCCACGGACTTTGCAGGGGCCTCCCAGAACCTCAGTGGGGGAGCAGAGACGCGTGTGTCGAAAAGGCTGGAGTTTTTTTTTTAGGAACAGCTTGTAACGCGCATATGGGGGGTCCAGACTGACAAATTGTCAGTACATAGAACGCGGAGCAGCACCGTGCCTATTTAAAGCAACAAGGACATTTCAGGGATTTCTCTCTGCATGCGGCGACAGGCTGCCAGAGCACTGTACATATTCGATTTTCTCCTCTGCACCAACAGACTTACAGTAGTGTTCCCCCTTTGGAAAATGCATTTTGCATTTTTTGGGGAGGGACATTTATTGTAGGCTATATTTCTCTGCAGTCTTAAGGAACACTGTATGAATGCCTCATAAGGAGATATGTCCAGATGTGTTAGCAAAGCTAGGGTATGGAGTCTGTGTTCTTTAAACACAATAGAATGTGGCTTTATATTGTTGTTTTTAGAACCCAGACTCCCCTTTGTTTCATTCTAATTCTTTAGTTAAAGGCTGATTAAGACCTGGGACATCCAGTGAGCTCCATGAACTAGCAGTTAATTATTCAAATGTGCTTTAATTGTGTGAAGTAGATGGAACTAGTAGGCCTGTGTTGTATATATATGATGATAGTGCCTTTATTGGAGACTGTTATTATATTATATATTATATTATTTTAGATTGAGTGAGTGTTTGAATCAGCTCTGATCTCCTGTAGTAAACGCTTCATTATTTGCTTTATTTCGTTTGATCCGTGTTGACAGACAAGCAAGGATTTGGCTCTGGGTAGGTGTGTTGCTTGTCTTCCAAACATAATGACTATTTCAGAGGTGGCCTTCATCCCAGACACAAATTGCTTTGGAGCACTGTCAATGGGGTATGTACACACATGGGTACAAGTGTGTTAAGTGTTGCTGGTCTGTGTGCGTCAGTTTGTATGTTCTATATGTGTGCGTGCGTGCGTGTTTTTGGCAGGTCAGCCAAATATGTGGTCTGTAAAGCACATACAGTAGATTAAAACAAAATAAAAGTGACAATTTGAAAAATGACTGAGAAGGAATATGACTTCAGGGAGTTAGGGTGAATTAATTTGCTTGTTAAATGAACAGCTGTTTGTCTCAATTTTCCCAGGGTGTCATGAGCAAACACAAACAAGCCATTTGATAGTGTTAAATGAAAGGATGGCTGTATTCGATTTCACTTTTTTTACAGGCCTCAACTGTGTGCATCCACACACCATGAGCCTCTCATCCTCACATGGATGCAGGTTCCTTAGTGGAGAGCTGGTAGGCCGGGCACTTTACAGCAATCAACGAAGAAATTTGCTTTTGATAAACAAGGTAGTGTGTGTTATTTAGGCAGCAGGAAATTGCTTCATCTAACAGAAGATCACAAATATACCAAGGGATAGTGCAGGCAGTAATGGTGATCGATGCAATAGAAGGAGCACTTATTCAAATACAGTGGCAGCCGTTGTAAAACTGTGTCTCTAATATTATCCAGCCTGCAGAATTAGCTCTGTTATCTCTTGTCTCAGCTGACCATAAACAATAAACAACAGTTTAGAAGACAATATGACACCAAATGAAAAACTTTACAGTGTCAAAATCCCCTCGAAATTATGGAAAGCTTGTAATGCTGTGGTTGTGGAGGCGAGTGCAAACGAACGAAAACACAAACACCAAAGCTAAACAAAAACCACGAGCCCTCGGCT
>JAOEGT010115909.1:0-12181 GCA_025447795.1 Speoplatyrhinus poulsoni | reverse complement strand
GTGAAAGTAATATAGTAATGTAACTAGTAATGTAACTAATTACTTTTAATACCCAGTAATAAGTAAAGTAATATTATTACATTGTGACAGAGTAATAAGTAACTAGTAACTTATTACAATTCCTGAATAACTTGACCATCACTGCCCATCTGAACAGCAGCACTGATAACTTTGCTCTTCAGAGCTCTCAAATATGCCCCCATGTGAAGTATGTCACAATTACTTGTAGTATTAATCAAAATCAAATTAAGAGCAGCCATATGTCTAAATGCTGGTCATCTCCAAGGCGACTGAAGCCTAAAAAATGTCACACAGTCTCTCAACTTGCCAGTAAGTAGAAAGGAAATATTGAGCTGTCTCTCAGGATAAATAAAACAGACTCAAAAAAAGGTATTAGCATTTGTGTGATAGTCAGTTGGAAATGTTTTTTTTGCAAGGTCTTTGGCCCCCCAAAAGCCCAAGAGTCGTAATCACATCCCCAGCATGGTTTAATCAAAACCATTTATCAGTACGGGTGACCTAGGCGCCAGAACCATTAAAATAAATAATACACCACTGGAGGAAACGTGATTTCAGTGCATGCAACGCTGGAAGGAAACACTGGTAACCGCGGTAACAGTGGTAAACACATGCTTATTGGCTTGGCCGTGTCCAGGCCCCTAGAGCTTTAGCATTTGTCTCTGCACCTGCCCTCTAAAATCATTCTGTTTCCACCCCCCGTCATCTCCTCTCACCTCCTCTCTCCATCATCCCCTCATCCTCACACTGCGTCACTAGGTTCTACACCCCCCTTTTACCTGACACACCCCCTTCCCCAAACGCCCCGCCTCCCAAAACAATAATGGAGGGGAAAAGAAAGGTTCAGAGCAATTGGGCAAAAGTGTGAAAGATTAGGCAACGCCTCTCGTGCCTCACACAGTGTGGCATGGGAGGCCTCCCGCTTCCTGCAACAAAAGGGGGGGGGGGGGGGGGGGGTTCGTGGCATGAAAAATTAATACAATAGGGACGTGGGGAAGTGATCGCAGATGAGGTAGGTGAAACGAAATGGAAGGTGTTTGTGTGTCTTCAGCGATTCTTTTCACTTAGCGCTATGGAGGGCAGGGGGGCACCATAAAGCCTAGGGCGCTGACTGGCCGCTGATCCAGCCCTGCTGAGCCACGGGCGTAGGGAGAAATTGATTATCATCATCTCGTTTCATTGCTTTTTGCTCAGGTGTGACAGAGGGCACAAATGCACCCAGGAGGCTTGTTATAAATAAAAGGTCCAAATTTTTTATTCCCAATTGGAAAATTCTGGTCAGGAAATGCAAAAGAAATAAAATAAAATCCAACCTTTAAATCTGGAAGCCCTTCATTCCTCTGTAGCCCACAGCAGTGTGTTTGTGTGTGTGTGCCAGTATTTGAATCAAGGTATATAAATAGAAAAAAACATGTTTGCTCAGCCAAAAAGTAGTTGGATGGAGGGCTGTTATGTTTGCGATAGAAAATAATGCCATCCTGTTGGCATGTGAGGTTTTGACGTTATGAGGGTTCTGTGCATATGAATAACAATTTTGAATATTTCGAGCATGCTTACATCAACTGAAAATGGATAGAGGTGATTGGTTAACCACCATAAATAGAGAGTGTCAATTCGGGGACTTGGTGTCTGAAATGAGCTATGACAATTATGTCAAAGCACACACACCACACACACACGCGCACACACAGAGACACTGTTGTTTCACACTAGTAGTTTCTGAGGGCAACCTTCTGTAGTAATTATGCCACGCTAACAAGGCCGCCGTTTCACAGTCACCTTGCCGTTTGGACCGTGGCACAGGGCCTGCAATGCATATACACTGAGGTGTCTTGTTCAGGAACACCTCAACACTTAGCGGGGTTTGAACCAGCGACTTCTGGATAAGTAATGTACGTATGTGTTTGTGCGTATGTATTCTAAATATGCGTGTGTATTGTAAGTATGCGTGTGTGCGCGTGTGTGTGTGTGTGCGTGCGTGCGTGTGTGTGTGTGCACACAATAGTGTCCATCACAGATTCCTTCTCAGCCATCGTAGTGTCAGCTCACACATATCGCCCCGACACACAAATGCCACTTGGAATGACAAGCAAAGATGAGGTGACCTTCCTCAGCCAAGCTGCGCACACACTTGATGCACACACACTTGAAACACACACACACTCTTGACCCACACACGTGCACACTTCACACACACACTCTTGACACGCGCACACACACACACACACACACACTTGATGCACACACACTTGAAACACACACACACTCTTGACCCACACACGTGCACACTTGACACACACACTCTTGACACGCGCACACACACACACACGCACACACACACACACACACACACACACACACACTTGATGCACAGACACTTGAAACACACACACACTCTTGACCCGCACACGTGCACACTTGACACACACACACACACACACACTTGAGGCACACACACTTGACAATCAGCTGTCAAGTGTGTCAAGTACTCAGCTGATACAGACGGCCGAGCTGTCCAAATATAGAAACCTATAACTCCAAGGGCCGTGTGTGTGTGTGTGTGTGTAGTAGGGCTGGACCAGGATATTCAACTATTTGAATATTCGTTTGTAGATAATCGAGTTTCTATTTTGGGATTTCAAAAAAATATACTTTTAGCTTTTTGCATGCGTACACGCCAGATATCTGTGTATGTTAAGATGCGTCTCTCTGGGGAGCCGCACATTGTAACGGTTTGTAAAGGGCAGGCACTTTCAAAAACATTATTGATAGTTGATTAGATGAACCATCAGGTCGTTTTGGCTGTCGGCCCACCTAAACCACGTCCATATACTGTAGCTATCAATACGATGCTGACTGGTAAGTTCAGTTGCTACTCGGACACATTCGCAATGATGTCTAGACTCTCCAGACTGATTCTCGAGGCGAAATTCAACTGAAGCTCGCAAGATGGGGCCACAAGACTAAGAACTTGTTTCAGTGGAGACCTTCATTGATTTTTTCTTAGTCTTGGATATGGATTAATGTCTGTGAGACCAGCCTATTATGTCTCTTCTAAATTGGATGATCACCATCTATATAGGTATTGGCCCATGTATCGTCAAGTTTACCTGGTACACACAATAATCACAAACAACACAAGATTGGCAAAAAATGCTGCGTGCATTGTGCCTACAGCAAATGCAAAAGATACGAGAATAGCGATCATTACCTTTTGTCCAAATACAGAAACGAACACAGGTTCATAAGCATGACATTGTGTAATAAATACTGTAGATTTGCTTAAAATAAATGTTATATGCCTTGAACTTCACTCTCCACATGAGTGAGTTCTTGGTGGTTCTATCTCACTACGTTTAGCATACACTCCATTCAATGTGAGTAGGCTACATGATTGAGCTTCAAATAAAGAAAACAGACTGCAGCCTAATTACTGTAAGGAAACGTTGAAAATAGCCTAGGCTTATGTGTGTCACAGCAACTTTGCGTCAGCCCTGCTGGACTGCATTAATGAAATGACGACAAATCCTATAGCGTCACAGCGGCTCACTTGGAGGCGAGCCAGGCTCACTTTGGCCCCGCCCCAGAGCAGGCCCATCTCATAATCCCATCTCATCTGCCATAAGACTTGGAGCGGTTAGAGTGGTAATGGAAACGCAAATCAGCGCGGTGCGGCGCGGCCAAATGTGCCAGTGGAAACGCCCCATTTGTTTGTGTTTTTATTTACGGAGCCAGGCCTGTGTAGAAGTATCTAATTAACATGCATGGTTAAAGGTAAGATAGCAAAATGCATGTAGATATTTAGTGAATTTGACAAAAAGTGTATTAGCTTACAATTAGCTTGCAATAGCTGACTATACCTTTAAACTGGGGCATACTGTAACTCCAAATACACCTTGTCTGTTTGACCAAATAACTGTATTCCCTGAAAGAGGTATGGCATGTGGTTGTATGGATGTACTGTATGCATATGCACTAACTGTATGTGCAGGACTTGAGCTATGTGTTTGTAAATAGCATATGCTTATGTAGAAAGACAGTGTGGACGTGTGTGTGTGTGTGTGTGTGAGAGAGAGAGAGAGAGAGAGTGGAAGTCTATCTAACCAGTATAGCCTTACTGTATGTGAAACAAATGCGTAAAGGTTTCCGTGTGTGGGTTTTGACACGGTGCTCTCTGCTATAGGGTAAACTTACTGAATATTACAATATACTACACAGGCAGTGAGACAGGCGGTGTAGCCCACTAACCAGAGTCAAGCTGGCGAAGAGGTTTTTTTTTTCTCCTGTATTTTTTTGGCATCATAAAAGCTGCACGCCTCTGAAGCGGTGGAAGCCTGTGCTCTTTCAGATAAGTAGATGTCATGGAAAAGTACCAAATCATGCTACATTAGCGATAGCGCAGCAGAAGACAGAGAGCATCCAGAGAGAGAGAGAGAGAGAGAGAGAGACAAAGAAACGACCCACTGGCATCAGCATATCTGCTCCAGCTGATGAACATAAATATGTACACATATTGCACGACGAAACATGAGCGCACATACTGTACACACTCACACTCACTTAGATAAGTGCCACTATATACACACTCACTCACTGTAGATAGGCGCTAGTATGTACACCAATAAATATGTGTTTGTATACGAGCAAGAGCATAATAATCAGCTGGTTGTTATACAAGCACATACACATTTATAGCAAATTACTGAATATGTTATATGACATTTGATATACTTCTGGCAGGATATGAGTTCAATCATTCAAGTCGAGTTGAGGCTAGTTTGTTTATACCCCTTAAGCCCAGCTCCAAAACCAGAATGCTTCACCATCTCTCCACACTACCTTGATATCAACAACAACATTTAAAAGGACACTTTAATTTGTATGAGACTGTTAACAGGTCTTGTAAATATGTCCACTGTGTAGGCTACAGTTACTGATTAAAATACATTTTAAAAGTAAATTAGTAAATAAAGCACTGCGCTATCGTTGCACCGGAAATTCCGGAGACATAGTTGTGAGTGACAATGCTAACAGCCAATGGTTATGGACAGTATTATTCCCCGAAAGTCTGAGAGTCCCGTGTCTAGCTGACAGGGGTATATGTATCAGATGTTCAGCACACAGTTGCCTATGTGACGTAGTGCTAATGAACAGAAGAGGCTGAGAATACTGTCCATCTGACACGCCAGATTGTTAGTCACAAGTACATCTTTCGTACATATTGAAACTGTTTGACATAAACCACGCCCGTATAGGTATACAGTGATAGCTATACGATGATCGGTAAGTTAATTTGCTACTTGGACACGTTCACAATGATTTCTATGCTTTCCAGACTGATTCTCGTGAGAGATGTTAAACTGAAGCTCTTCAGTTTAACTTTTAACTTCTGTGTGGTTAGCTAGCAAGGTTACAAACATCAGCAGTGAAGAGCAGAAATGCTTTTGTTTTATTGTTCTTACCAAGGAATATGACATTGTAATTGATGCGATTCACAGAAGGATTGATATAATTCTATAGAATGTAATTTTATTTGAGCGTAAAAGGCAGGGTTAGTTATTATCGAGAACGCTTGCTAACTTTGACCTCAAATCAAAACAATGTCCCTTCAAACCTTGAAACGCATTGTGAATCAAAGCAAAGTACAGCATTGTTGTTGTGAGCAGTGTTCACCACTTTGCTTTTGTTCCTATTTACAGGGTCAGGGATGTGTAGAAGTATCGTATTATTTTTTTCAACACAACACGTGAGGAGATATTTGATTAATTTTACATAAAGTGTATTATCTTACAAATAGCTTACAGTAGCTGACTATACCTTTTAACGTTTGATATTGTTTAAAGTGTAAACAATATCAAGGGAAACAAATGCAGTAACAAATGAATTAGTGATTTTAAACAGACACACTAACACTGTTGAGTCAAAACATGAATGGCTGAGCATGGGCTCACAGCAAGGTGCAATGCATTATGGGTTGGCACACTTTCCTCTCTCCATAACCATCATTAAAATGTTCTGCCGCTTGTGCCACAGCACATCATAAAAATCTAAAAGAAAATGTATATAAATATGAATAAAAATAACATAATAGAAAGAACATAGACAATAACACATTTCAGTACGGTGCAAGTGCAGGATCCCTTCCTATGGACACAATGTGAGCACAAACTACCTCGTCATTTATGTATTCAGCCTAGCAATTGCCGTATTAACAAAGGAGACCTTAAATCTATTAGTTATATGAGTAGGAGCTCTATATCTTCTACCTGATGGAAGAAGCTCAAACTCCCCGTGCAGGGGATAGTCATTGCGAGCCAATATGGAATAGCCCTTCCTTACCACCTGCCGATCAAAAAGTTCAGAAAGTTGAACTTGATATTCCCCAATAACCTTGCTGGCCACTCCGACAAGTCCACCAAGTTTATTAGAAAGATTCAAGTTTCAAAACCTCACTACAATACAAAAAAACAGCACTGACTCAATACAATCTTTGTAAATCATACTCATCATTTTTTGGCATATACAGTATTACTGTAAAATAATAATTTTTTCTTAAGACGTAAAGACGTTTCTGAACCCTCAAATGGCATCTGCATTCACCTGGAAGCACAACCTATTATCTAAAATAGTGCCACTATATAGTGGGTACTGCACATGTAGGTGCTAATCACCGTTGATGACCAGGTAACCCCGGATAGATGGATGTATGGATGGATAGATGGATAGATACTTTATTGTCCTCTTGAGGAGATACTTCATTTTCCTCTAGAGGACATTTTTGTTGGGTTCTTTAAGCCAGATACAGTTAGACACAACATTGTGCAGAATATTTACAGAAATAAATAGATACTAAAATAGGTAAACAACAGAGTAAACACACCTGAAGCATCAGTCAGCATATTTCATGCTGCCCCACAACAAATTCACAACAGTAGTAACCAGTACTAACTAGGGATGGCTAATTTGCAGCGGCCCTCTAGGACCAGGATTGGGGACCACTGGTTTAAACGCTCGACGAAGCTGAACACTCCCTCACTGGACGAGGGAAGGAGAAGGCAGAGGTCATCGTAGGGCCCAAGGGCACGTCGCTCTCCCCTCTGTTTTCCACTCCCTTCTAGCCCTGTGTATGATCTGAACGAGAATAACACCGCAGGAACTTGAGGGAGAGCGCTCGAGTTTCAAAAGCAAAACATGCAGCAGGTTTATCCATTATAGATGCAGGCCGACAGCTGTGCAGGTATTAATAGAAAAACGCTCTGCCGATTCTCTCTGATCCTTTATTTAGAGCATGATGGATGGCACAGGAATAAGGGGAGGGGCTAGAGGAGGGGAACTTTGCTGCAGTCGCAAAGAAGTTCTAGCCACGCGATACGTTGGGCCCAACTAGCAGCTTCACGCCTCTAGACACCATGTATAAATCACCACATGTACAAGGGAATGGGTGAGGTGAAAAGATGGATTATTGCTGGGAAAAGTTCACAAGCGATGTGATCAGTATTCATGTGGTCATTTGAATTTGAAATGCCACACCACAACTATAATGGCATGTGATATACTTATCACATGCCATTATATTTCATTTATTTCTAATTAATAATTTGTTTACAATTTTGAAATAAATCAGAGACATTTCAGATGTGATAATGTGTCATTAGTTTGTTTTTCTATGAGGGATGTTGTCATTCAAAATGTCAAGATCCAAAATTGCAATATAACATCTAATAAATAATCTCATAGCCCCATAAAGGTAATTTACTTTTAATGGATCAATAACCTATTAATAATAAGTATTAATAGTTTATACATTGACATGTAAACATTGGAAATGAAAGGCATAGATTAGTCAGCATGTTCTTATTCATATTTGCCCAAAATGAAGAAGCCATAAAAATGCTCAACAATTAATATGGCAGAAGTCACACTGTCTTCAGCCCCATAAAAAGCCTCAACTAAGAGGAAACCAAGATTAGTTAGCCAGAGGCCCAAGAAAATTGGTTATTTCTCATTAGCAGCAAATGGTGTGCTTGCAAATTGAACAGCATCTATACATGTTTTTATGGAGCTATTCATTAGTGCCTGAGCACTGTTGCCTGACTCTAGATGAAAAGCTAATTCATGAGCCCATGGAGAGCGATTGCGCAACTACAGTAGTTGTCTTTGCTGATGAATGTATGGCGGGAAAAACGTGTTAGTATTATATAATGCAAACAAATGGGCGTCGTGGCAAAATGAAGCCGTCGCTAATAATAGACTAATATTGCCAGGATGTAATGCTTTATTCTTCATTATAAAGAAACATGTTCTAAAATAATTGCTGATGGCTTAACAAGCGCATGGCGAGCATCTCATTTTATGCTGGATTACATGATGTCTGCATTGCATATTAGACTCTATTACAGAAAGGCAATAAAACAACCATCAGAGTCTGGAACATTCTGTTGGGTACAAAGTAAGGTATAGAAAGAGGAATAGATAGATATAGTGTAAGACGAACAGATAACAATGGAGGGCAGGAAATGGTTTAGAGAGAGAGATAATGACTTAGAAAGAACAAACAAGCAATAAGCTATAATTAGCCGGTGCCCTAATCACCATTCACGTTAATAGAAAATCTATAAAATGAAAAAATACACAAAGTAGGCTACACATTTCTACATATACTGGTATTCTAGCCTTGTTAGTATCCTTTGTTTTACGTATTATCGTTATAATCGCCATTGTCATTTATTACCATAGTTATTATTCCGGACAGAGTTTGGCTTTATTGTTCGTAGGCAATATTTCCCTGTTTTCCAGTCATAGTGAAATCGGTCAAACTCGCTGTAATCCTCCTCAAACATGTCTCTTACCCAGTTAGAATTGTTTAGCATCATAATCTGGGTCAGAAATTAGGCCTAATCTTCATGTTGTCAATGTTCTCAACTGTTGTATGCTATAGAAGTAATTATCACTCCTATCGTGCATATTAGATCTCCAGCCTTTTAGCCATATAGCTTTGGAAACTTTTTTGCGGTCCACACAAACGCTAACTGAATAAGAATAATGCATTTAGCTTCCCTGCGTGTATTTCCATAAATCCCAATGCCTTTCGTCTGACAGATCTTGAACACAATAACACAATCTATAAAGCTCTCTCATTTCAATCTGTTTTTAAAGGGAGAAGCACACAAACATTGCATCTGAGCGGTCTCAATGAGTTAACTGGGTTTTTTTGCGATAAACTTTCCAATATGGTAAGGTGGGTGGTTACATTGTGGCAGTGATGTTATTCTACTATATAATGTGAGGACTGCTTTGTCCGTGTGCCTTGTCATGGAAAAGGTAAAACTGGACTGGCAGGTCGGCATGCTCGCTGTTACAGTGCATTCTGCACCTGTGTGCGACGGGCCAGTTATGATCTGATAGATATAGTTTCTTGCGGTCCGGATGTAATTGGGCCTTGGGTCACAAGTGTGCTGTAAAAGGATGTTAAAAAGTACAGTTTTGCTTTGCTGAGCTGACGGATTAACATGGTTGATCATACACCCAGTTGACTAACCAGACTCACATGATTATCCAGCTCTGGTCCAGTCCTGTAATCCTGTGTTTACTTGCCCTAAGGGGACATTCTACAAAACAGTCTTGTGACAGTGAGGACCAAACAGACGCTGTAAGAAACCTTCCGAAGACTACTGGCTCAGTCTCAACCTCTGGTTTTCTCACACATATTCCATATTTTAACTCATCCTCCGTAGAATGCAGTAGGCTCTTTAAGATGTGAGTCTTTTAAATCCATTAAAAACAGTGAGGTGTCCAATCCCAATGCACCAAGTCATCGCAGTGTTGCACAGGCCATTGGTCTCCAGACCACATCTGTGGGTCATTTTTAACAGTCTTTTGACATATTGCAATTAAAGGACAGCACCCAGCTGGCTGAGTGTACAACCCCCTGGCCACCATCTTCTTTAAAGAAGGGTCTGTGGTACCCAACGTTTTAAAAATATGTTAGGATTTGAAAACCCTGTAGTGTGGGGCCAGCTTTAGGCAAACAGAGAGTGCACTGAGGAATCCAGTGTAATTAATCTTAAACAAAACAACACATATTTTAACTTTGCTAGAAGATTTAGTGGTCGTTGATGCCACAACACTGAGGAGAACAGATTGTTGATGATTAATCAACAATTAACAATGATTGATGATTTGCCTTAAATTTTTACATTTACATTAACATTTTCCTAGTTCTTTGCATAAAGGGTTCATTCCCTAGGAAAACATCCAGATATTTTACACTGTCCCTTTTAAGCTCTCCTGGCAAGTCAGGTTTCTGCCCTGAGCATTCACCAACCATCAAAGCATCATTCTTTTCCCAGGTAACCAAGGAAACTAAGCTAAAATCACTTACTGTCTTTATCAAAGTATCAATGTCCCTCTGTGTTCTTACAAAAACAACAACATTGTCAGCATCCAGGAAAGTGAACACAAGGCGAAGTTTTTCTTAATTTGTGCAAGAAAGGTTAAATGCACAGAGTACAGCATTCCAGAGAAAGAGCACACCCCTGCCTAACACCCTCTGAACATTGAAGGGCGCGCTAAGTCCATCATTTATTTTCAGTATAATCTCAATGTCATAGTACAAGGCTTGGACCATGGCTATGAAACCAAAAGCCCTCAGCGTAAACTAAAGATACTGGCATTCAACTCCATCAAAAGCCTTCTCCCGGTCTACAGAAATGAAACCAGTTCTCATTTTCAATGAACTAGAGACATCCAAAACATCTCGAATCAATAAATGATCTGCGCCATCATTGGGCCAGTGCTTTCCAGAGAAGTTTCAGTACACAGCAGAGAAACTGGCCTCCAGTTTCTAACGTTCTGTAGGTCCCTCTTTGGTAGCAAGGTAACAACTGCCCTTCTACAGCTGTGCGGCAGCCTCCCGCTTCCCGAAAGAGGAAGGGAGGTAGAGAGAGAGGGGGGGGGAGGGGGGAGTGAGAGAGAGGAGGGGAGGGAGACAGAGAGGGAAAGAGGTGGGGAGAGAAGGAGATATAAAGAGGGAGAGGAAGAGAGAGAGGGATGGAGAGAGAAAGATGGAGGGAGAAAAAGAGGGAGTGGTAGAGAGAGAACAGCTTGAAAGTGCAGGGCTGATGGCGCTGTGAGTCTGGGTGGACTGCCTCTACTAAAGGTCTCTGCTCTCACCCGTGCTGCCTTGGGAGTCCCCTCGCTGCCCTCTACTGCTCTCTAATTGGCTTGTTTTCATTAGGAATGGGCTTCCAGAGAAGTGCCAGGGCTCTGGAACTACCCCCTCGCTGTCCAAACAAGGGCTGTCCGACAGCTGACATCCAAACATGTCAGCCATTGCTGAATGTTTTCTGAGCATTGCAAATATTAAGCTTTAGTCAACATTCAACTATAGCTTTCGATTTCTCCTCAAAGTTTGGCTGATTTTACAGATTTAATGTTCTTTTGGTTTCAATTTGTTGTTTGTTTATGATATTCAACCTCCATGAGGTGCTACAATATCTCAGAAACATACTACTAAACGCACCTTGCCAGAACCATTTTCTGGTAAGGTGTATAATTCACAAGCTTCCTCAGACAAATGTATACTGTGTCTCGACCAGTGTTATAGACACAAGCTGAGATACAACAGAGCTCACTGAATGCTGAAACAGAAACAGAATTTTGGTTTAGGCTGAGTCAGCGGTTGTAAGCTAATATACACTTGGTCAAATTCAGAACATATCTCCTCATTGTCGGCTAGCTGTCCGTTATCTGTGCAGGCTGAAAAATAACCTTCTTCTAAAAGAACTCTCTATGGCATTGAAGGGGGAGACGGTTTTGTTTTGATCAAGATCAAATATCAACAATGTTTCTCCAGAATAGCTGGTCACCTTTAAATGGGTGCTGATTCAAGTATGGTTAACAGCTTTCCACAGTATATATTTTATTAAGAAATATATTGACATGAAATCTTTCCTGGACCAACATGTCAGGTGTATGATGTTACAGCTCCCTAATGTTAATACATGGTTGTTGTTTGTTTCAGGAGGTTTGAGCCAGACAGCTTGATTGGCAACGATCTACACCTGGTTGCCCTCTATATAAAGAGCTCTTTGTGAGGATCCTGCACTGCTGAGGGGTTAGTGGTGGCTAGGGGGCGTGTCTTTTCCTGCTGACACAGGCATGC
>JAOEGT010115898.1:0-12181 GCA_025447795.1 Speoplatyrhinus poulsoni | reverse complement strand
GGGATCCCCCAGTCAGAGCTTTCCGATGTGGCTCGGGAAAGGGAGGTTTGGGGTCCCCTGCTGAAGCTGCTGCCCCCGCGGCCCAACTCCGGATAAGCGGATGATGATGGATGGATGGATGATTATGAATACATTAAATTCAATCTGGAATTTGAATATGAACTTTCAGATAATTATAGAATGACAAAAAACAACAACAGAACACTTACATTTTTGTGCAAGTACAAGAAATGCAGTACAGCTAAAGGACAAAACATTAGTTTGCTGTATACTGAACTTGCTGATCCTGACATAATGTCCATGTGTCAAGTTTGCTTGACAAACAAATTCATAATTATCCATTCATCTTGATCTATTAACATAAAAACCCCTGCCCATATCTTAAGATGTTCTTCACTTCCTGGCACTAACATGTTAACATTGAGTTAGATAGATCTGTTAATTTAAAAATCCTCCAAATGGTTTTAGCATATTGCAATGATTAAATATAACTACTGTAGAACTACAGTATAAAGTAGTCCCCAACGATTTCTATTGTGTCCTTGCTGGCATCAGATTCACAATGCTATATGAGGAAGCAGCTCGGGTCCTCTATTCATTTGAAGGACACAATCATGTGTTGGTGCTTTGTTTAAATCCCTTCTTTAATCATATTCTTGTGCTTGTTTCTGGCAGTAGTTCTGTGAGCAATCACACTACGGCCGTGAACAGATGTGCTATAATGAGGCATTCTGCTTAAAACTTCACATGGGGTGGATTACTACAAACACACTGAGATTTGTTAGTAAACTGCAAAGTTCAAATGTGTTTATTCTCTTTGGTAAATATGAGTTCCAGTATCACCAAAAACAACAATGCAAAACAGCAATGAAAAAATTATACCAAACTAAATTTTAAAACACTCAACCTGGTCAAACTGAAAACATATGTATAGTATACTATCTTATTTGGTTTGGGTTACTGTTATGTTTTTATGAAGAGGCATATCATATAAAAAAGATGTGTTTCTTTAAAAGGCCTGCATGATCAAATGACACTAACCTTC
Organism: Speoplatyrhinus poulsoni; assembly: GCA_025447795.1. Lineage (NCBI taxonomy): Eukaryota > Metazoa > Chordata > Actinopteri > Percopsiformes > Amblyopsidae > Speoplatyrhinus > Speoplatyrhinus poulsoni. The sequence goes on along the minus strand of JAOEGT010115898.1, from coordinate 11,136 downwards.
CTAAACTATTCATCCTACATTTAATAATCTTGAGAGCAAGATGCCCCTGATGTTTCTAACCAAAACAACCCTCGATTTGTAAACCTGATTTGTAAACCCGGTTTGAACTACAAGGGTAATTCACAACAAAATATGTTTGCTCTATAAACAATTGACTCATAGTTGAGGTTCCATCTTAAATTCAATACATCATTTTGAATGAAACTCAATAAGTGTCTAGCTACAGTATAGTAGACTTCATAAATTGAGTCAGTTAAATTATCATTATTCCCACAGTCTAATTTTCATAACCTTTTTTGTAATTTGAAGTGTCCATCTCTTTGTGAGGCTTCTTGAGGGTGAGGCTAATTTGTTCCATACTAATGCAATGGAAAATAGATGAGGTTAGCAATGGTATAAAAGTCACCAGTGTGGGATTGATTCCAGATCAGATCTCAATGATGTGAGAAACGCAGGTGGAACTGTTGGTTATTGATTGTGAGTACACTGGGAGAATCCCCCAATCTCTCTGATAAGGCTAGAGCCAGGCCTTGTGCTGCTATCCGTCAAGGACATCATGGCTACACCAAATGCGCTGCTGTCAGCGCTCCCCATTGCTTTAGTTTCACTATATTGATGGCCCTGCAATGGTTCGGTTCAAACTAGATTCATATGTTATCAGAAAGCATGATCATTGATATTTATTATACATGTGCAAAAGACGTTTTCTGCTAAAACTTGTGAGTGGTGCCAGCATCTTGCTGTTGTATTTAGGTCTTAAGAATCCAATTTATTTTCCAAGGTGCAATTGCACATATGAGTGGAACATCTGTCTGCACATTTTAAAGAACAAAAACAAAACAAATATTTTTTGTGCTGTTTTACAATGCTGGTTTCAGCCACAAGGGTAATTCCAGACACAAATTGAGATGTGTCCCTTATGTATAAAAATAATAATAATTTAAAATACTTTTTTACAGAGGGCAATTGGTAGGTATATCAAATTGTCTAGAACTAAGTTTAAATCAATGTCAATACTGAAACATGTTGTTGTTGGTGTTAGTCAGTTAAGCCTGTGAAGGACAAGATATAATGACACTTCCCAGGTAAGATGTTCGACCTCACAACAACCCCTGTACTGGTCTCCATGATAATCTGCACTTACATATATCATTGATTATGCTGAAAGGGAAGGTCTGCAGGGTATCTTGTACTCCTATGAAAAGTGAGACAAGGCAAACAAACAAGATTAATAATAGCCTGTGGTGCCTACATCCCTGGGGCCGGCAGCTAACAACTCTTGACAAAAAAGGGTTTAGAACGGCAGATGGATTGTGTGTAGAAATTTTTTTCTACACAAAATTTTTCATTTTTTTTAGGGGAGTTCACTATTGAATGGGGGCATTGAGCCCTTGCTGGCTAGTGAGAAGATGAGTGATGAATATTAAAATGAAAAGGGAATGGAGTTTGCTTGCTATTACAGTCTATTTTCTAATAGTCTTATGTGATTAGAGGTCTGTGTTAACTCAAACCCCTCAGGTGAGGTGATCAAAAATCTCTTCCGAGACTCCAATAATTCTTTGTTCCCTATTCAATAGGGTGTTGATTATGCAGATGACTTAGCACAAAGTAGCTTTTCAAAACCTCCGAGTAGATTTATGTTACATTTAAATTAAATGTGAAGGTAGAATTGAAATATATTACATATTGCACAGTGACATCCAAACTTTTTTGAATCCACGCAATTATAAAGTGTTTGTTATAATTTCTTCAAAAAATATGTTTTTCTGTTGATAGATTAATACAATTACAGACCCAAATTCTAATGCTAGTGCTTTGGTCAATGGAGTGCCAACCTAACATTTACTGTATACTAATATGTAATATTGTAGTGTATAAAAGCAATATTACACTTTAGTTTTAGAGTAGTGGACTCTGAAAAGTTTTGGGTTCAGCTACAAGCATGCCCAGATATCAAACCCCTACTTGCTGCCTAATATTTGGAACAGTACTCACAGTCCTTTAAAAGTCTGCTAAATGACTTCATTGTATATACAGTATATTTAATTCACTAAAAAAAAAAATATTTTATACATTTTTGGTGAAAGAAGAAAACAAATAGAATGTACCGCTGTACACAATATCACAATATCACCCTGTTCACATTAGCGTTTTTACAGCCACCCTGTTGACGGATCAGGGTGGGTTAATGAGATGATGTTTAAGTCAAGCTTGTTTTGAAATGGTGGTAGAGCTAGATGAGACGATCAAAACACTTTTAGCAATGTCGACTGGTTAAATGCTGTCCAATAGTTTCAAAATCATTCAGAAGTCTACCCCAAGAGACAACGACTAAACACTGGCCAAACCCTATTCACAAAGTGAATATGGTGGCTAATAATTTTCACTAATAATAACACATTTACAAACTTATAGTACAGGAACATCGCTGAAGAGAAAGCAAATCAAATGGTTGAGAGAATCTTTAAGTTCATATAAGCAGAAGGTTTATACTGTGTGTATTCATTCATAATAAAACATGTTTATTCGTTTTTTTCAATTATAACAGGTTAATGAACACAAGTTCCCGAAAGGCCATCTGGCATGACTTAAATGTCCCTTGCTGGACACAAGCTGTTAAAAATCAGCGTTATACCTTCTTGTGATGTTGTGAAAAACCAGAACAAGTGAGACAAAAGACTTTCAGAGTGATAATTGCTGTCTGGGGTATACAGTAACATGACAGCGTGATATGATTCCGAGTTGTTGAATTGCCAAAACTAATCACACTTAACAAATAATGAGGTTTTCTAATTTTACTGGCCAATAATAATAATAATAATAATAATAATAATAATAATAATAACACATTTAATTTCAGAATGCCTTTGTACATAGGCAAATATAAATATTGATATAAAACATTCGGTTAAGATATATATACTACAGTTTTGGACATTTGACTAAGGCAGGAACATACATTATAGAAATAATATACAATTTAAAAGATTTGGGAAATATATACAAAATAAAATAAATATATATATATACAATGTAATACATGCTTATTGGAAGGGCAAGGGAGAGAAGTACAATACAGTGACCACAGTGGAGGATGTCTCTATAGCCTAAAACATAAACACGATAGTCTAATGGGATGTCTCAGGTTTTTAGAAAGATTGTTTGGCATAGAAAATCTTCTGGGCTAAACCGAAGATAAGATGGTACTCCTGAAATCACCCCTCAAGACAGTCTATGTATGCAGACCATGCTTAACTGTCATGAGAGTGTTGTGGTATTTGCTAAGGTTAGCCAACTGCATTTGATAATTTCTGAGTTTATGCAGTTTGTATGATGTCGGCAAAATTACATCATAGCACTGCCAAACTTCAACCAACAGAGAAACAAACAACACTGAAATGAATACACATAGAATTTGAAACATTAAAATACTATGGAAGCATGCTGTACTTAACCATACTGTATTTAGTGGGGATTTTACAAAACATTTAATATGAACAGTTATTATTTTGCACTTTTCTATATAAATACACATTATCATGGGAAAATATTTAAATTTTAAATTTTAAATTATACATCTATAAAGGTAAAGATTATTACTTACTTACTGTAAAGTAGCAACCCTTAAGATTATCGGTAGTTAGCAGCAATAATGTTAAGGGTTGCTACTTTACAGGTTTATCATTTCATCTTAAGGTATATCTACTGGTGTTCTGCTCATGTGTAATAGAGTACGAATCACAGATCCAAACCACAGGCTGTCAAAAAAAGCCACCCCAGGGAGCATATCACGGTGAAGGCCAAGTAATAACTGACACATTTAATCAACTGAGTGGGTTTACATTTCGACTGGCATGATCCACAGGGGACTATTCCCATGTGCAAGAAGGTCCTTGTGGCAAAAAAGAGTCATTTTGAGTGATTTTGTACAATCTGAGAGAGTGTTGGAGGTTTGTATAACTGACTCTAGGGACTCGTACTGTAGATGTGATGAGCTATTTACCTGTCTCACTGTTTAAGCAGGGCCAAAGCGGCCATGCATGACACTACACATGATTAATTGCATGAATATATGCTATAAGTTTTCATATGATATAGTCACTGTGGCCCCTGAACAGAAAACAATTGAAGCAACACAACTACTGGTTATATTGGAGATGGTGAGCGGCTGTGCTGAGGCAGCAGGTGGCGGCACGGCAGCAGCAGATGACTGAAACCCAAGCATTGCTGGAGCGAACACATTGAGGGGGAACGTTATGCCACATGCCATCAGAGGAGATGGCAGATGAAGATGATCCCCAGGCTTCCGTGGGAGCAGAGTTAGTGGCAGAGGTGAGTGGATGGCCGGACACAGAGTGGGTGGGATGGCTGCTCCCACTGCTAGCTGGAGAGGCCCAGCAGACGGCACATCGTCTTCAGGCTGGACAGAGACTCTTTTGCAGCTGTGAAATGGGCCAGAAGGCACAGCCTCGAGGACCACTGCAGCGAGCACAGACTGGACAAAGATAATCGAAGATATTGCAGGTGATGATGCCTCCAACAAAGATCCAGGCGAATACACACCAGAGACGGTGGATTCCGACTGCATCCAGTCTATAATATCATCCATCAGAGCCTGGTTCGGTTTGGTGGAGGCATGTAAGATGTGAATCAGTTGTATACATGATGATGCGCACACATAGATTAAAGAAGTACAGATTCTATCGGGTGAAGTAACACAATTGCTACTAAATTGCTACCAAATAGTGCGCCTCTTGCCCAGACTGTCAGCTGGTTACCGTACCAGCCGATCAACCTGAGGGTGCCATTCGCGGTCACTGCAATTAATGGAGTTTCCATTCTAGGGGCCATTTGTGCGCTCAAAGCCATCGCTTGCTATTAGTGTAGGCAGGCAATGCACTGCAACACCCTGAAGCAGTGCCCTCATCGTTCTGTTGTTGAAGAAGGATGGGGTTATCAGGTTCTGTATAGACATGAGGGTTAATATGGTGTCACAGTTTGATGTGTACCCATTGGCTTTGGAGACATTGATTCCCATGTCTCCAAATCTATGAAAAACATCCTTCTCCTTTCTCTTAACACATCGTTTGGATTGTTCGGATTGTTCCACTTCAACAAGCCTTTTGGATTGTTTGGGTTGTACCACTTCAACAAATCTTTTGGATTGTTCGGGTTGAGCCACTTCAGCACACCTTTGGCTTGGAGTCCCAGAAGCCTCCCAGCATTTGATGGACAGGTGCTGGGTCCTCAATATGCCATGCTGCTGCCTACATCGATGATGTCTTAATCCCCAGTGATACCTGGGAGCAGCTGCTCTAGTCTCTCAGAGAGACAGGGCTTATGACCATAGTGTGAAGTGGGATGGTGTGAGGTACACTATCTGGGGTACTGTTGGTTTGGGTGAAGGGTTGCAGCCATTGCAGCCTGTCCACGACCCAAGTCCAAAAAGGCTTCTTGGCGGCTCTTGGGGCTGGCCAGGTACTATGCAGTTCATAGCTGGCTATGAGGACCTGCAGGGTCAGCCCTTTAACCAGCGTGACCCTCAAAAGTGAATCAGATCCTTTGCAGTGAAGGAAGCAGAGTCATGGGGCATTTGACCAGGCGGGCTGCCTGGGGAACCACACCAAACCTTTCTCCCATTCACCTTACAGACTAAAGCCAGTCCCTCCAGGATTTTGCAATGTTGCAATCGCAACTACTAATGCAAATTCAACCAATGTCCACATATTCTGTGCGACCTTGCAATTTTGTCCACTGATCTAGGAAAAGGCAACAGACAAAAACACTAGAAAATACAACACAAGCACACAATGCTGCAACCAGCTGCATCTGGGGTTAACTAACCTAGACTGCTGCTATACAGGCTCGCTGTGTGTATGCATTGCCAGACTTTGTGTGTGATTTTACCATCGCAATCTATTTTACCACCACGGTGGTAACGCGAACGTCTGATATGCTAGTTCTACTCTACAGCAGTAGAGTAGGTAGGGTATCTGCGGAGAAAAAGCTCAGAACAAGTTAGCAATTGTGTGCAACCAGCATCGGGGTTAACAATACAGTTTGCTAGAGGCTCGCCATTCATGTGTGTGTGGATGTGCAGCCAGGCTGTGTGTGTGTGTGTGGTTTTACAGGCTACGTAACCCCTTTTAAATGTTTTTGTCCTGGAAAAAACTAACAATAATTTTGGTCACCCTTTCTCTGGAGTGGTTTAAGGGCCGGACCCCACTGGTGAAACTACAATGCTAAACTTCTGAAGATAGACTACTAAAAGTGAATTTGAGCCTTTGCGTTGTGCGTTTTTAGCATACCATATTTGCAGAAAATGTGGAGGAACTGGTGACTCTGTAGTCTAATTGCAATTTAATAAAGTAGGCCAATATTTTCTATGTAAAGATATAGGCCTGAGCAGAGGATGACATCACACTCTTGTGTGTGTTGCAAACCGAGCTCTGCGTGCATGTTAGTGCATGTGTCACGATGTGTGCGTGTGGCATGCATACTATTGTTTACTTCTAACATTATTAGTTCATTTTTGTTGTGCAGTCTTCAACTGTCTAAGACATTTCAATCATTCAATGTTTAATATTTTAAGATCAAATAATAGACATTTTGTTAGATTTTATTGTGAGCCTTTCTTTTTAGTAAAGTTATGTTGAACAACAGTTTGGTCAAATTTATACATATAATAATGTACAAATTATAATTGAAAATGTTTTGCAACATTTACTTTCTCCCATATTTTCATAGCAATTCATAGCAAAAAGTCACCTTAGAACACAGAAACATGCAACGCAACGTTTTAGAAAAGCTGACGTGAAATCAGACATTTTGGTCGCAACAATAACAAAAGAGACCCATGAACTCCTGGACTGTGAAGTGTTTTGAGAGTGTTTGGAGCCTGAAGTTGGTACCTTTAGATTGTGGTGGGCTAGGGAGAATCATTGAGCCACGAATGGGGCGTGAGTCAGGCGGTGTGGGAATGTGGATTGGTGGCCGTGGTTTAACGCTGTCAGTGAGCGTGAGCCAGAGTGTTGGGGGGAGGGGGAAGGGGGTGTTCACGGGACTGCCAGGTTTGGGAGCAGGTGTGTGATGTGCTAAGCTATATCTGAACACTTGAGCCTTGTAGAGTAGCCATACAGTAGTGTGTAAACATGTATGTATATTTGGCTGGTCTTGCCATACCCATTAGTGCAGCTCTGAAAGCACTGCCTCTGTTATGGTTGTAACGGAGAAATGACAACACAACAGTGATGGGATCTGTCATCAATCAAGTGACAGCATAATGCTTAAACATATGGAGAATGCTGTGAAGGTCCCTTCTGTGGTTCCCACAACACACGATAATCCAATATAAATAACACTAAGCACTTGGAAGTTGCACAAAAAAACTTATATTTTCCTATAAACATATCTCACAGTCTCCTGTCAACATTCGTGTTGATTGCTGTGTGAGTTTTGCACTGCAAGTGTAAAAGAGCTACAGAGACTTACAATGAAGTGACATACAAATACAGGGCTGGAATAAGAAATGACTATCTATTTTGTACACAGAGGAGAGTGAGCGTATAGTTGATCAATCTAAGCATATTCGAGCTCTGGCTTTGTGCCGTAAATCGAACCTTTTATATTGTCATGATCTAAATTAGCCGGCAGGAATGAGGACACCCACACATAGATTTATAATAATATACCTTGTATTAACAAAATGCAATAATGAGTCCAAAGTTACAAGATGTCACGGCCGTGGTCTGAAACACAACCTCACAGCAATGCAAATCACGTGAGACTGCAGATCAGCCCAGTAATACCTCTTCCTGCCCCTTATATAGCCTTTTACCTTCGGCTTCCGTTAACACCTTGTCTGATATAATTGTATACATCGCCCTCTATTGGCCAGGAGGTGAGTAGTAATAACATCGTATTCGTAAATATACAAGTGTGGTTTGTACACGTACAAAATCATAAAATGAAAATTAATAACAGATAATTAAAGCATAACAAATAAAGTAACATTTTATACTCTCACACTAGCATTAACACTTAAAAGTTAAAAGTAAATGATAACAAGCATCCTACCCAACAGGCAGGATAGTAATACCAAGGTCCAAAAACATGTACTTTTTAAGATGTTTTGAAGAGTAAATATTGGCTAACAATAGCTTTAAATGGCTGTCAATTTCTCTGTGAATTTGGCTGTCAATTTCTCTGTGAATTCTCAATTGTCTCTCGTGACAAAGTCTAAAATATAGTCTAGCCTACTTAAATGGAATTATAATAACGCATGTTTACATTGGATGAATTTAATTGTTAGTTATTTACTCAAGTTAAACTTACTAATTGGCATCATGACTATTGACATCCACTTCAAAATATAATGCATACGGTTATATTAATATTTGTAGCATTGAAAGTTTGTGTTCCTGTCAGTTTGTGTGCCGTAGCTGTCTTGTGAGATGGCTGACTTTCTCTTACAGTTTTAAGTACAAACATCTTAAAAAGCACATATTTTTGGACGTTGACCGGTACAATTATTTGTTAGTCAATGCGCTATCAGTGATTAGGCAATACTCAAATATAAAAGTATAGAATTTTCATTGCTTGGAGCTAAATCGGGCAGTTTTCTTTGCTGCCTTGTAATTAAATCGTCAGAAAACGACAGTTGTTACGCCGAATTTTGTGTCCTGCCGGATTCAGTGACCCTTTCGAAAGTACGCATGCGCCACCTCCAAGATGTATGTTAAATCAAGCAGAAAAAAGTTCCATAGATCTATAAATAATATTTAGAAATATCTAGACATAATTAACCGTATAACGACGAGGCTGGTGTAGATAAAGTAGATTACTTTTCACTTTTTATTCAGAAATCGCTAAAATCACAAGCTTTTTGCAGAGCAAACCACCATCGATAGCTAGCTAAGCCTTTAGTAACCCTTTCCCGAACCAAAACACTGTCGGGAGCAAGACACAAAAAGTGCACGAGAAATCACAGATTGTACATGATTGGGGGTGGCGCATGCGCACTTTCGAAAGGATCACTGAATCCGGCAGGACACAACATTCGGTGTAACACCGGCACCGGATGACACATGTATCGTAACATGTGTAACCTAAAATAATTCCGTCGGACGTTTTATTCTCGGCCTTGCCATATAAGAGATGTCGAGTGGTATTGCCAGTGAGTAGCATTTCTAACAAGTAACATATAATTTCCATACGAATTTACATTGCACATACGAATTACATTACCATCTTACTATGATTTGAGGAAGTTAATTTACAGCGATAAACACATCTATGTGTGCTTCATGTATATATATCCCCCCACAGAAGCTAACGGTGCTATGTTGTTAGCCTATGGGTCCATCGGTTCTCTAATGTTTCTAATACATGGCATAACAACAGAAAACAACTTACCATTTACCATATAAATTAAGTATTCTTCTTAACTCTATTTAGTTAATAATGAATTCTACCGTGTATGGATTATTTGATGTGCTTTATGTTCTGTTCAACATCACCATAATCCTATAATTTCAAATTGCAACACGATCGTCTGCGTGTGATTTAGTGTGATCTAATGTTAGAATTATGTCACTACTGCAGCCAAGGAAGCATCCCATTTCTTCCATTGTTTACAGTGAAATGTTATTTAAAGAGTATCTACTCTTTAAGGTGCACTGACTCAATGTGTCCATGGTGCTTTTTTATCTTATTATTCAAATGTATTGTCTATATTATATCAGTGAATTATGACAAATATATTACTGTAATGCATTTCTTTTATTGTGTACATACTTGCCAGAGCTCTTCACCTAACCTATCATAATATCATCATAATAATTAACATGGACATTATATTACAATTTGGAAAAAAGTGCAAAAACATAAGAATACACCTAGTAAAGGACTTGCTTTGGTCTATATAAGCAACATACATCAATTTGTTCTTGTTTTGTTATGTCTACAGAACACAAGATACTGAATGTAGGGCCGACAGAGCCCTGGTCAGTCAGAGAGAAGTTGTGTCTGGCCTCTTCTGTGATGAGAAGTGGCGACCAGAACTGGTACTAAACAGACAGATAATTTTGTATTTCATACAACTATTGCAGATTTGTTGTTATTATAACTAAGCAAATAATAGAATACTAGCATTGTGTGTGTGTGTGTTTATTTGTTTTGTAGTAATTGAGTGGATATATTTAATGATACACAATTAATGTATGTGTGTGGTGTGGGGGGGTTAATATCACCTTCCCTTATACATCAGAAAAAAAAACAATGTTTCTGTGGGTTTGACTTAAGGTAATACGTTTGTGTTCTACAGGGTTTCAGTTAGCAGGGCCATTAAACCATTCTCAGAGCCTGGTCGCCCACCTGATTGGTTCTCCCAGAAGGTAAACACCACAGTATACTTCACAGGGCTAATACATGTATATGAGGCAGAGTCTAGTACTAATGCTGTATCATAGTATTTCTTAAAATAAAAGATGAATCTCACTATACAATAGTTACGGCAGCTTGTGTTTGTGATGCCTCATGATATTTGGGCTACGGAGGAATTGGGCATCCAGTCCACTGCTACTACATACGAGCCCTGTTTGTTCTGAGACTACAGTCTGTCACTGTCTTGTGCCTCTGGATTATAACTAGATGTCCCCCTCCCCACATCCTGTTTTTCTTTAACAGCACTGTGCTTCTCAATACTCTGAGCTATTGGAAGCCACAGAAGCACCAAAGTCAGTATGACACACTAATACATAGTATTGGCAGCATGTGTGAATTAATGAATGAATGAATGAACACATCTTGCTGCATTTGTGTCCGGGCTTGTCTTTCAGGCGTAAACGTGGTGAGAAGGGCGAGGTGGTGGAGACCATCGAAGATGTGATTGTTCGCAGGCTGACCACCGAGAGGATCGAAGAACTAAAGAAACTGCTGCGAGAGACACAAGAGAAGTACAGGTATATATACACAGGCATGTGGAAGGGTCTACAAGGACAAAGGGCCGCACTAGGACTGGGCGATATACCGATATATATCGTTATATATCGTTATATCAGAATTTTTTCAAAAGAGATATCAAATTTGACAATATCGTTTATATCGATATAGTTATATTATGCATTTGTTCATGAC
>JAOEGT010115887.1:0-12182 GCA_025447795.1 Speoplatyrhinus poulsoni | reverse complement strand
GGGGGGGGGTAAAATAAGTTTAAGTATCTTTTCAATGCACACTTCAAGCAAACATTCTTACACTCCAATAGTGTACAATTTAGTAACATGAATGAAGGTAGGTAAAGGTAGCGTTTTCCTCGCAACTGAAGGATTTCATGGTGATTCTGCTCATGTTTTATACATATACAGTACATTATGTAAATTCCACTAGTATAACACTTAGATTTACGCCTTACTTGCTAAGAAATTCTCCGAAGAACGAGCCTAACATCAGGAAAAGGAAGTCAATGAAAACCAGCCGGTAAAGTGCTTGACCAACCACGGACTCCCAACACTGTATGCAGAAAATAAACCAGGATGAACGGTGTGCTCAGAATCCCAGTAAAACATCGTAGACAGCAATAGCAAAGCCTCCTTAGACTTACAGAGAACTTCATTGCCACCTCGCTCATCCAATAGTAACATAGGATTCCCAGAATTGACATTTTGAGGATGACATTTCTAGAAGGAAGGAAGAGTAATTAGGTTTCCCAGCACTCGTTTACCTTAATATCCATTATAACCATATATTGCTTAGGCGCACTACAGTGAAGCATGCATGTGGCATGTATGTGTCTGTACACCCAGGTGTCTGACCTGACAACAAGAGCATAGATCTGTCTGCGCTGGTTGGAGTATCGCTCAAACTTGTTGAAAAGGGAGTAAAAGAGCGGGATGACCAGATTAATCAGTGACACCACAAATGGAACCAGGAGTGTCTCGGCTTCTTGGAGCAGAGACCAGTTATCTTCATTTGTAGAACGCTGTAAAGATTACAGATACGTGTCAGAAAATGATAATGTGACAAAGATTATATTTACAACATAGCAAGTAAACACAGCGAATACCTACAAAAGGCTGTACGACGTAAAATCAACGTATAGGGCATCCAGTGGCTGATTAGCACGGTTTTAACATTAAAACAATAATCTAAATAAGGACAGTATAATTATCTATTTGTCTTTCTACAATAACACCAGTCAAAGATTGTAGAGTACTAATGACAACAAGACCCAGATCAATGTAGACTGATTATATTTCATATAATATATTATAGCCTATTAATCATTAAGATATACTTACATTTATGACTAACCTTGATCGTGTCATTGCGAGTTTTGTTATCATAAGGATATTGCATTTTACATTAAATTAGTTAGTATAAGACCTCAACAGATACATTAGTTATCTGTTGAGGTCTTTAGGTAAAACTGATTAGGTCAAACATTTTGATAAACAACTATGTCTTTTCACAATGCACTGTTCAATATGTAATCATTAAGAAATGATTTGATCATGTCTTTTGACATTGAACCGCTCAATTATTTACTTTAAACCTCAAGATGTACATTCTATAAAATCTACCTGCTGTTCAAAGTGGCTGAGAAAATAAATTGCAGCTCCACAGCCAACAGCCAGGCTAGTGGATAGGAACCAAGAGCCGAAGAAAATCCATAAGTGCTTCATCTTCTCAGACATGCTTAGCAGATCTCGTTGGGCCTTCTCTGACAAAGACTCCTAGAAGACAAACATGCCAATTATAACAATTACATGTTAGGTCCACGTTCAAACTCATAAGTCACAAAGTGTCCTTTACGTTAAAGTAATTCGAGTCAGTGTCATTAAGTAATGAATCAGCATTTATATTAGGCTGCCATATATATATATATTACAATGGCATTTGTTTAACTTAATGAATCAGAATTATTTATAAGTAATATAATAGTGAAATATTATAAGTAATATTATATTGTAATATATTATAAGTAATATAATATTGTAATATAGTATAAGTAATATAATATTGTAATATATTATAAGTAATATTATATTGTAATATATTATAAGTAATATAATATTGTACAGTATATACTATATAATATTGTAATATATTATAAGTAATATAATTTTGTAATATATTGTAAGTTAAATAATATTGTAATATGTTATAGGTATTATAATATTGTAATATATTATAAGTAATATAATATTGTATATATTATAAGTAATATTCTATTGTATCTCCATCCCTCTCTTAGTACCATCTTTATTTGAATATAGAGAAACACTGACCTTCAGTTGGACACGGAGGTTATTCTTGCGCTGGCGCACAGCCCTCTCATTGGTTACACTAAAGTCCCAGCTGCACAGGAGCTGCCAGGCACCTCCTGAGACTGTGTCTGCCAGCACATAGTTGCTTTTAAATGAGCTGGCCATGCTGCATATAGGGAGACCATCAAGTCAAGTTATGACGCTATAGCAAAGCTAGCTCAACCATATCAAAATCACACTAAATTAGACAAGGTTTAAGGAAACTGGGTAATCTGAGAAAGACAGAAGCTTCACTATATGTGGCTGTGTTGCGCAATCTAATGGTCTTATTTTATTCAAAGCCATTTTCTACCATTTCATGACTGATATTTGGTTACATTTAGACATTACATTGCTTATCTGATAGGTTAAGGTTTGGTTTAAGGTAAAACACCGTAACTTGTGAAAGATGCTGAGGAGGGCACTGGCTCAGGAAACCGACATTCTAACTCAAAATTAATAATATGAATAAACAAGCTAATATTAAAGCGCCAATTTGTGTAATCAATGTGTAATCAATGTCTCCACACGGGATACGTACCCATAACTTAGGGTTAGGTTATGGGGTAGGTGTACATAACAAGATACAGGTTTAGGTTTACGGTTAGGTAAGTGTTTTCAGAGGGCCTGTTGTAGCATTAAAGATGACTACCTTAACTAAATGTCAGCGGCACTGGAAGTGGCATTACTGATTTAAGAAGTAGAGAACAGGACTGACCTGTAGATGAGCGAGGCGCCACACATCACCATGTATGCTGCTATGGTGAAGAAATAGGCCAGCTGCATGTCGTACTCCAACAACCCTGGGATGGTGTTGTTACTGTAACTTCCATAGTACAGGACAGTGTAGTTGAAGTAACCCTGCAAAAGCCAATTGCGTCACTACATACATTAGGTACAGCAGCAATGCAAGCTCTTTGTGTATTGAACTGAATGTACATTTAGTGCAGGGCATCTTAGATGAGTATCGTGACATTGTTTCTACTCAAATTGGACAACAGCATTACTCACAGCCCCTGTGATTAGCTCCAGACCCCTGAATGTCACGTTAGGTGGTATTACAGGTCTTTGGCTGGAGGAAAGGAGTGGGATGGTGATGAATCCAAAGTTGACCAGAAAGGAAAAGATGTTGAACATGAGCAGCCACTTGAGGAACAGGAAGTAGGACAGGACACTGGTACCAAACGTGCCACCAATCTCCTTCATGGTGCTTTGCCACAGTTGCATGGTCTGTCTGGCTGATGCCATGTTGTATCCACACCTGCGAAAAGACTGGAAGGACATCTAGTCTAAGGAACACTGTGGATGTTCCCAAAGTAGGGACCAAGATGCATGGAGATCATATTTGGGTGTTTTGTGAGATTTTTAGATAACTTGTTTTTATTATGATTTCCAACAGATGCAAAAGAAAATTCTGTCCATCTGGCATATTTGATTTTAAAATGTGCAATATTTAAATTATTTATTTAATAATGTAAACTCTTTGGAAAATATTACTTTTTTATTCAGTGAAAAATTATATTTTCATTGTCAATAAAAGTGATATTAGTGAACCCAAATATAGAAACCTAGACAAGAGTTTTAGACTTTGACTGGTGATGCAATAATGCAGACACTTAAACTATGTAAAGTACAGTATACAGTAGATAACAATGTTAGTGTAGCCAAGTGTAAACATTATACTACATGTAGTTTAATATTTTATTTTTGATTTGTTTTTTCAAATAATACAGCAAATCATAATAAATGCCAAATGTTTAAATGCCAAAGAACAACGTAAAAGAGCACAATAACTCACCAGTGACATGTTCTCGGAGCAGTCTGCAAAACATGTGAACTGGCGAGACTGCTTGAGCGACTTGAATGCCAATACTTGGCTCCTAGAAAGATAATTATATGGTTTTAATTGACATCATTTAAGAATTACACACCTTAATCTCAAACGCATCAGAGGGCATTGTGTGCGCTGTGTGGTTACGATCACATTTAGTTTGTAAAATATTTAATCCTCACATTTGTTATTTATAAAATAAGGTGAATGTGTTATATCTATATATACAGGGAACCTGTATATGATATAGTGGGCAGAATGTAGGGCTATTCAACCCTGGTCCTGGAGGGCCACTGCCCTGCATGTTTTAGATGTCTCCCTGCTCCAACACACCTGATGCAAATGACTGGTGGGTCGTTAGAAGCCTGATAATGACCCATTCATTAGAATCAGGGCAGCAATAGCCCTGATGTTTAGTATGTAGTATACCCTAAAAAAACACGTACTACGTACTGCTTGTTACACAGAACCAACCTGATGTGTTTCTTCTCCTCCACGTTCATTGGGAGGTCCCGAATAGCCTGAATTCGGTCTCTTTTTGAAAGTGACACAAGCTCCTTGACCAAGTTCTGTTCCTCTGTAACAAGATGTGTTTTGTTATGTACTTGTTGAGTGTAAGAGGCTGCACATCTACATGATTAACAATCATGAGCACCCCCACCGTTCTCTATCTCGTCCCTGATAGCATGCTCTGTAAAGGGCAGGTGCGTGGGGTCACCGTTAGCAAACATGCTCATCCTTCGTGCTGTCATTCCCCTCCACCTTGTTGTCATGGTACCTAAATTAAATAGGCCAGAAGACATGAGGGTTATTCTGAGCAATAATTGGCATCCACAAATGAAATTAGGACAATCAATTAGGACAGTCAATCAAAGACGCACATATAAACACAAATATTTGTCATTTTAACAGTGAGTCCTTGTGCGGCAGTACATCTTATCATACAGTTATTGAGCATTATGCACTATGCATGTTCTGTTCCATGACAAATACCATTGCCATGGTCACTTATCAGACGCTAACCTTAACCCTATCCTGGAGATTCCATGAATCTGCTATTAATAAAGAAATGCATTCCATGTGACAACATGAGGTAACTATGAAAAAGTGAAGTTACTGTGTCACACTAAAGACAGTAGCCACATAAGGAAATATCATCAGTTTCACAGGATGATATAATATGATAAACAACAGCAACACTTCTCTATCAGGGATATTTTCCAATGCCAACTTCCTTGTAGTTTGTATCTCAGGAGAATTCCTCATATTAATCAATAATTCCATCATATTTTCCCTAAGTATTTCCCTATAACCCAAAAGACAAATAAAAGTACATCAGTCTATTTGCATATATATTGTTTGGTTGTAAATTGTGTCATAGCAACAGTATACCAGTGAGTGTGTGAGTGTAAACAGGTGCAGTGACAAACTAATATGTATTGAGCAAGACCCTACCTGTGAATGCCGATGGAAATGGGGCTGGGGGCGATGCTTCATACCTAGATGCACCAGAGTCCACCTGGAAGGTAGTCAGATCTGACAAAACAAGGAATATGTTGACTGTTGTCTAAATATCAACTATGCCGTCACATAGCAACACAGAAAAGGACATTTAAAGACACATGAGTTAAATAGCCTACTGAGCTAAGCCTGGATACAGGCAACCGGCTCATGTTTGGTTTCTCAAACAAAATTAAGTCTTGTTACAAAGCCACGATTCACTCACTGTGGTCATTGTGACACGCAGGGCTCTCTGGACGTGTTGAGAGGAGCCCCATAGGAATGCTATCTCTCCCCCTCCAGCTCTCCTCCTGCCAACCTCCCCAGGGAACTCTGGAGACGTCGTCATGACTGCTGGACTGGCTCATGGGTGGGTGACCTGCGCCCGGGCCTTGCCATGACTGGTCTTCCCTTGCATAGGGATTACTGTGATGCCCTTTGCTGGAGTGTCTTAAGGATGTAAGGAAGGTCTTTTGAAATGTCACATCAAACGTATTTGATCAACACACTGTAGAGTCATAGCTTTGATTACTAGAGATCAGAATTGCAGGATACATTTTTTTTATAGAAAACAGTAAACAATGGCTAGCCTATTCATTCTATTGTTATCTGTATTATATTAATACACAGTCTATTAATTCTATTATAACCTGTATTTGTTTAAGAAACAATAACATTGTAATATGGCTGTGTGAATACTGTCTGTCTCATACTCCGCCTACATGGTAAACTCAAAAAACAAAATGAACCTCCACTTAAATTCTAAAACATAGTTCCATAAGATCTTTTATAATATCCTGTGACACTAAATTCAGAATAAATCTCATTTAAAGATAGTTATTTGGTCTGGAATAAACCAAGTACACATTGATGCAGAGTTTATTACTGTAATGTATCAAACCTTCTATCGATCTCCAGGGTTTCGCTGTCATGGTAGGCAGGGTTGAAAATTCCTCCAAATTGTGTCATGGGGTCCTTTCCTTATTTGTACACAATGTGAATGCTTCAGCTCCTGTGCTTGTTTTTCAGGGTGCTGTTGTCAATGATGTCCACCTCTGCAGTAAACAACTGTAGATATCGGCAGGCTATGTTCCCCATACATACAGTAGCAGCTAGAATGATGAAGTGATACATCTAAGACATAGGTACAAGTCATGACACATGCCTTCGTTTTTGAACATATTGGACATTTAACTGCTACATGAGCTATCCCAGCTTTACTAGGTAACAACGCAAGTTAAGGTCTAATGGTTTTTTCTCTAGACTCACTATTGCCATGGAGAAGCCTGTGTAATATAATTCTTTAGCCCCATCGTCATTCGGTCATTATTAATTCATACAGTGGTTATTGTTTCCACTGCCACTGAGGGAGATTGTGGCTGGGAGAAAGATTAATCAACCATTTTGCAAATTGTGGCCTTCACTGTCAAAACAGCAAGAGAATTCAATACATAATGTGAAAATAGAATGGGTTTACCTGAGTTGCTGAGTTGTGAAGTACTGAAAACTCATCTTAGTCCAATGACTGAATAGTAGAACTCATCTTGAATAGTCAATCCACCCAAGAGCCCTAGAGACCAGATGACTGACTGGCTATAAGGAAGTTTGCACTAAGGTAAAAGTCCATGCCTTCAAGCGGTTTATCACTTGGGACTGCCCCCTCCCCTTGCTGTAAGCATAATGAATCCCTGAGGTTAAATGTTAATTATAGCACATAGGTATGGAGTTAATGGATGTAATAGTGTATGCCTATGTGCATCATATCCATGCAGACACTAAATTGTGAATGGGTTATCTTCTGTAGGTATAATGTATTAGATGTATAATTGCAATTATTTTTGGTGGTATTTGTGGGCTCAAAAGATGCATACCTTTCTTCCCTCCGGGACAATCATGCCTGATTGCCTTTTTGTAATCCAAAATCATGTCTTGGAAATCATCCAGTGGGATTATTAAATCAGATAAATTTTTAGACTGAGAGATATCAAAGAGTTAATTATTATATAATTTTTTATATTTAGATATTTAGATTTTTGGGGAACGTTTCCTCTTCTACTAAACAAAAGCATAGAACAGAACAGATTCATGACTGAAATAAAAATAACTAATTGCCACGTGGTGTCGCTAAAGAGAGAATATTCAATAATTTGATAATTTGTTAGTTTTATATTGTGTTAGATTATATATTCATATGGTGTATTATAAACCATATATTGTATTAAACAATATTATTTTATATTATAGTTGGTTATAATATGTTCCCAGACTAACCTATGAGCTTGGTGGAGTTAGTACATTCCATCAGGACATTCAGGAAGTTGTCTGCGGTTTGAGTCGTGTTGTTTTCCTGGCTACTGTACAGTACGGTTACGGTAAGGGACTGGGAAAATGTGAGAAACTGGCTGGCAAAGTAATTATATTAGCCTATAAGTTAGACAAAGTTAGAAAATTTTATTTAATTAGGAAAAATGAACATGGAGACCGATGCAGGAGGTAATTAACTAAGAGATACATTACATTTAGAAAAACAATACAGTATGCTATCTGAAACGGTAACGAGTAGGCTACAAGTAGTCTACCGTACCGTACTGCATCTTACTGTTACTTGTTGGAAAGGCTAACAATGTGTATTCGGCATAGTAAATGGTTAATAGACCAATACTATGCTACAGTATGAGGCTTTATTTATTATTTAGTGTCTTCGTGGGTTTGTCAAAAGACTGACCCACTTAACATACTTTGAAATGGCACGTTTCACTAAATAAGAATGAAATGTATGTGGGTAATATCCTTCTGTACTAGCTGGGTGCTTTGTACGGTAACAGTACCGTACATTACCTCTGGGGGGGGGGGACTAAGTAAATTAATATAAATTGGTGGTGAATACTAACAAAGTGCCACCATCATGATGTCCTCACTGATCCTTAGAACCATTCCCTTCTGTATATATATCCATTTCCATATACCGTACTTAGCTTATTTGCTTTTTTATTTTAGTGTTTTACACTGAATACAGTGGGCCTGTCACCAGTAATCCACTGTTGGACCAGCTCCCCAGCTACCAGTCTCTGCTTTACCGTAGGAAGTCTAGCAGCACAAAGAGAAGAAGCAGCTCTGTGACACGCCGTGGCTCGTCTGGCAGTGGAAAATGGGGCCTGAACACAGTCACAAGACAAGGGCAGAAACAGAGAAACGAAACACTACAGAGACATGTCAGAGAACTCCCAAAAAGCATGGATCAAAAACGCAGAGACAAGTAGGAACATGTTCTCATTCTGATTTGTACACAGGCAACATTTTACAGTTGATATAATCTCTATACATCTGCATATGATCTAATGGATTCTGAGATTGCAGTTGCTGTAATTGGTTATTGTTAAGTTATTCAGGTATTTCCACCACAGTGCGTGTTTTTTAATGTGGCTTACTGTGTTATTATGGAGAGTCTACAGCGTATTGCACATATGTATAATACATACATAGCGTTGAACGTACCTCACTGTGACACTCAACATTAGGGCGGAGCGCCTGGAGCAGGCCAAAGATCTTAGCAGCTGGGGACAGTGGAGGCAGAGCACTCGCAGAAACATGAGGAGGCTGAGAGAAGTTTCCCAGGAATGGCTGAGCTCTTTGCAGTTGTGGAGGACGGACATCCACGTCATAGAGGGTAGGTGTGGGCGGATGGGGGCACCGGGCAGTGTGAAAGCAAGCATGAGCAGATAAATGTCCACTGAGGCCTGGTGGTCCGAGATGCTCTACTGAACTGTGTACTGAACAGTCCATGAGCATGTTATAGTGCCTCAAGTGGTTCTATCCATCCCCATGGTTCCTACTGGTCATAAAATTTCTAGAATATCATGGAATATTAAAAAAAAAGTATATTCCAGACATGGAAAGTCTGATAATTTTTTGGGGCAAATCAGGAAATATCAGTGGAAAAACGTGTATAATGCCTTTCTGCATTATATTTTGACGCCTGGATTTACTTTTACTTTCAATTTCCACTGTAAATCGATGGAGAAGAGGCACACATTTGTGTTTTTAAAATGAACCAGAATGCAGTAAAATGAAGCTTTCGACACTCACAATTTCCTGGGGGAGGATTCATTCATTCAAACTCCCAAGAGAAGTGAGGAGAAATGTGGGGCTCTGAGGGTGCTGCAAGGCATTTGAAGAGAGTCTGCTTTAAATGGTTATGATACACCTTTACTTTATGAATCTGTTAAAATACCGTCTATGAAATAAATCAACTACCCTAACTAATTACTGGTTGATCTCTCTTTTTCTCCCACACCCCTTGCAATTGAATAGGGATGTTTGGTACAGGGATCCTGTCTTACTTCTCTTTCCTGCGCTTCCTGGTCATGCTCAACCTCATTATCTTCCTGCTGATGTTCAGCTTCGTTATGCTGCCCATCATCATGGCCCCGCACGCTTCAGGGAACGCCACCTACAACCAGGCTGATGGTCAGAGCTGCCTTCGTCCTGTGGACTGACTGACTGACTGACTGACTGACTGACTGACACATCTTAGCTTGATAAATTTACATGCAATTTATAGTTCAGCTGGTGACGTGGTAATGCTATCAGTGATATGCACACTGATTATGGTATTTAATATAAATGACAATAATAATGAGGTTCAACCTGTCTGGGATAACCTGCAAATTGGCCGTGCACTGCTGTATAATTTATTGTCTTCTCGACGGTAGCTGCAGCAATTGTAGTCATAGCAATGAGACAGAGAGCACCATCTTTTGCCACAGTAACAGGTGTTAAACACACCGCATTGCACCCTGTGTTGCAATATTAACATTATTGCTGCTGATCTCATGCTGTTGGTTTCACAGGAGGTGGAGAATACAATTCTGATTGTAGTGGAAGTTGATATTTTACAATGCAAAAGTGATCACGTTTAGTTTTAAAATGGGAAGACACAATTTCAACACTTATTTTTAATGTTCTTTCTGCTTACTGTAGGAAAACCTTTCAGACTGGTAAACTGTGTGTGTGCGCACATTCATCTGAACTGTAATGTGGTCCACCATAGGTAGCGTGTGTAGCGTATATACCAGCAGTTCACGCCAAGGGCTCGTCACCTTTTACGAGCACGTCACAGACTTCCTCTCTGGCGGGGTGAGTTCACTCTTTTTTTTTTATGTAAAAATAAAACATTTGAATGAATCTGCTCCCCACTTTATCGATGTGTTCCTATTCAAAATTGTGAGAGATATGACATATTTGATATCTGGGAAATAATTTGCAGGTTTGTGTTTAATCCACAGGGCTTTCTGGAGCACACCTATCTTTTCTATGGCTTCTACAAGGTGGAAACCATCCACTTCTCAGTGTTCACTTACAACCTGCCTCTGGCTTACGTGTTAGTTACCATAGCCTACCTCTTCCTCAGCCTCATCTGGATTGTTAAAAGGTAAAGCAATATGATTGTTTGGTTATTTAAACCTTAAATGAGCAAGAGAAGGCATGAAGGCAAGGCTGCATTTTAATTTTTTCCCTAACAAGATTTTAAACAAATATATTGAAACACTTTGCGGAGGAAACCCAAAACCTTCTGTGAATTCTGATTTGCTACAGGTCTGCCACAGGGTTCAAACGAAACTTGGTTCAGGATGAGGATCGCTTTCAGAGCTTCTGTAACAAGGTTTTTGCTGGCTGGGATTTCTGCATCACCCATGAGAACGCTGCAAAGCTGAAGAGGAGCAGTCTGCTCTATGAGCTCAAAGTCAGTGGCTCTTTCTGTGGTACAGGAGAACATACAGTATATCATAGACAGCTCTCTAGCTAGTTTAACACTGCCAAAGGGCACTATGGCAGCTGTTGAAAACGTTTCAATAGTTGATCCCCCTACTTCTACTGTATACATACAGTGGAAGTATGGGGATCAGTGGTCTGCTTTAAATTTTTATGGGCACGCAATACATAAGTAACAAATGAAGAATTCAGGAATTGCTATGTCTTGTTGTGAAATTCTTGTTATTGCTGTTGAGAAAAGTGCACTCATGTCCCCAGACGGATCTGGAGGAGGAGAGAATTAAGCAGAAAATAGCAGATCGGACACGTAAAGACAAGTGTCAGATCTATGCCACTCGACTATTCCTCAACATATTTGTCATCGGTGTGCTAGCTGCCTGCTTCTACAGCATTTATAGTGCCACAATCTTCTCCCAGTATGCCCAGATGACACAGGTAAAAGCCCCAACTCGAGTATTTGCACAGACATTTTCAAATGTGTTAGGGTCCCCAGAAGGGTCCTTATTGAGTGTTATGATTTACCTCTGCTGTGGGTTGATTTTGAAAACCAACAACTCAGAAATATACTTCTCTAATTTCCCAAATATTTTCCAAACATTTGTGACATGAAAAGTGCGAGGCAATTAATAATGTAATATAAAATATTGTTTTCCACAACCTACACTTGTTTTAATGATAAACAAACTGAGGGGAATAATTGTAGATTTGTGGTGTGTTTGAGAAGTGTAAGCATCTATCTAGGTGTGTTTTGCTTCAATATTTATCCATCCAAATTTGAACCAACATTTGAACAGAATAATTGATGTCTGATACGCTTTAATATTTAAGATGCATGTATGCTGTAGGTGTGATTTGAGTTTAAACATGTGCGAACTACAATCCAGTGTTAAATTTAGTTTTTAAATTAAGTTGCAGAGTAAATGACAGCCAATCTCTATTTTAGGACAGATTCCTTTTAGAAACCTGC
>JAOEGT010115886.1:0-27304 GCA_025447795.1 Speoplatyrhinus poulsoni | reverse complement strand
CAGTCAGAGCTTGCTGATGTTGCTCGGGAAAGGGAAGTTTGGGGTCCCTTGCTGAAGCTGCTGCCCCCGCGACCCGATTCCGGATAAGCGGGAGAGGATGGATGGATGGATGGATGGATGGACTCTGTCTGGGCCCCCATATGATCCAGTATTGATCTGGCCATCACTATCATCCAGCTCTTATCAGCACTCTGGTAACCAGTGAGGGTGAGCAGTTGTACAGCACACAACCACAAAAACCTCTATGGACATGCATGCTTTCATAGGCCTGAGATGTAAATAATATCAGAGCCATCAACGGCGTCTACACTGGTGAGAAGGAAAACAATATTCAGAAATGCAATGTTTTTGCAAAAGCTGGAGAGGTGGGCAATTTACTTTTTTATTGTTCGTTTGCTTCACTCTGTATTATGTTATTGGTATCTGATCAGAGATTATTGGGATGTGTCTGCTGTTCACAAACATTTGTGTCTTTTCCAAAGTATCCAAGAACGCAGATTAAAGATAAAGTCAATTCTTGTGTGTGTGAGGGTGTGAAGTGCTTAGATGACCTTTTAGCAGTTGTCTGTGTGATGTCGACACCGCGCATGCCATGATAGCATCTAGAGGGACCCATGTAATCTATCTGTGGAATCACAGTTGACACCTTTGTCTGTCCCGATGGTTATGGTTTATAGTGTCGAAAGGCTACTAGGTGTGGGACTTTCTACATCATTTGTATTCGCGTTGCCATGTTTTACTCAGAGATATTGTTTTCTTCCTATTAGTCAAAGTCTGTTAAGACTTTTCATCACCCTCCGATGTCTGTACCATTTAATGCTCCCAACTCCATTGGGAAACAAAGTTAATTGGTAAGCTCAAGGTTTTCACCTTCAAATTTCTATTGCACACAAGAGATTTTCAGACGAGAATGTGCGTCTAGCCATTGTTTCTGGTGAAGTTAGAAGGAAATTAAATTCGCTGGTGGAATTCATAGAAAAATAACAATCTCTGCTTGGGTGGCCACTTTGCTCACAAAAACCCCAGTAAAAAAGAAAACAAAAGAATCCCTTTACAACTTGTAACATGCAATACTATGGCAACCTTAACTTGTGATATTTAGTGCAGAGATAAGGAAACATTTATCTTTCCTGACTCCAAGTCACCCTCACTTCTCTTCAGTGCAGTGCTTTATCACAGCGTGCCTGGAGTCGCCCGTGCCCCGTATAATGTCAGTGTTTAGGTCAATGTTCCACAATCAGCGGCTCCAATTCTATGCCCCAGAGGCTCAGAACATACCCACGTTTGAGGGGCAGGGATTCACCATGCAGGGAGGGGTGAGGGGGGCAAAGGAACCCCATTGGGTCTGCTTGAACTTGTGAAATGGGATTGACACGACAGTAACAATGAGCCCCTGCCTTGTTGGGGCAGCAGACTGATAGCCCCCCCAGGTGGCTAGCTTGAATCAATCCTGCTAATGATGTTTGTAACTGAGGGGGCTAATGACATGCACCGTGAGCTGGAAGATTACGTCTACAAGATGTGTCTCAATGTCAAGTGGTAGGAGAACGTCTGCGTGGATCACGGAAGTACTTCACGCAGGAAATAAATGCCTTGTTCGGTGGGTGGAAGTACATTTTGCATTAACATTTAAAAGGTAAACTCCTGGATTGATGTTCGCAGTGGTTGAAACTATAATGTTGGAAAAAGCGAGGGAGGGTGTGCCCTATTCTCCTATTCTCTACTAATCCCCATAAACAAACAAACTAACCAAAAAAATGGTTTCAAAAGAAAGTTAGAACAATACATTATATGTCCGCTACCCCAATACATGGGGGGGGGGTGTGTGTGTGTGCAAGCAGTTTCCTCTCTCAACATACAGTACATGTTCAATTGTTATAGCAGATAAAGAGGCTCAGTATCATACAGTACTGACGCATAATTAAGGGGAGGGGGCTATGGTAACAGTTATGTGATGTAAATGGTTGAGAGCAGTAAATGTGTGGCATCTAACAGCTGTTATATATCCCCTAGATTACCCCCACAGCGCTCTGGAACCGCTAACTGTGTATTTACCCTTTGGGTGCACTGATGCTTGCTTCCTGTGGGACGAGGATATCGCTCCGTTGTACAAGACATTAACTGCTGTGTGTGTGTGTGTGTTTGTACGTGTGTGCGTGCATGTGTTGATTATGCACATTTGTATTCACGTGCACGCTCAAATCGGTGCGTACACGCGAGACTCTGGAGCCGACCTCGGCGTTTAGCGAACAACAATCCCCTCCTATTAAGCAGTGGGTTGTGATTTGATCAAAGGAGCCAGCATGTGATGCATACCCAATATGTTTATCTGATTACCTCACAGGACGCTTCCCATGTTCCGCGCAGGTCATTAACAACCTATTTGAAGACTTTGTCAATAGGTGCCAAGAAAACAAGACATCGTGCGCGCACGCACACATCCACATGCACGCATACACGTACACACATACATGCACGCGTGCATACACACACTCATTTTTCTCTCATTAATATGGAAATGAGTAGTCCATTGTTGTTAGTTGGGGACTTGGGGGGAGCTGTCATGTGTTTGGGTGACAAGCTTAGCGGATGGGTTTGGACTGCGGGCCTCAATGTTTTTCTTCTCTTTTTTTTTTTCTCCAGAGAACACGTCTTATCTTTGTTTAGGCAGCGAATCAAAAATGTAAACATCACTTCATTAGCATTTGTCGGTCGCTTAAAGCTATGATTCTTTTAATACAACTAAACCATTCTCAGAATAGTCTTCCCATGTTCATCCCTTCTGTGTTTCAGTTCATTTCTCCAAGGATAATTCACTGCATACATCTGTATTGGTCTCTTCTTTCCTCTGTAAAAATGTGTAAGTATGTGCAATGTAATAATGAATTGTTATATTTACAGCCATGCTGGTCTAATCTAAATGTATACTCAATAAATGAATAATGCATGTAGTGTAGATCTGCAAGACTTATGTAATCAGTGTCATACCTCTTTATCACAGCTCCTAACACCCCAAAATCTGAAATTAAAGTGTCGCTCCACATTTTGGGGGTGATATATTAATTACTGCAATATGGCAACAAGCAGGCTACATTAGTGAAAATGTGTCTGTTTCCTTCTATTAAATGCTCAGTTTATGTTTCTAGACCACATAGACCAAGTATACCTTGGTTTTCCAGCACGTTTTGGCTGCAGTGTCCGCTGTCTACACAGCTGTGGTCTTCTGGGGTTTCTCGCCATGTCGGTAGACTGCTGAGAACAGCTAGTAATTCAGAGACCAGCAACATTCTTGGGGAGTACTTTACTGTAGGTCAAGGTTCTCCCAGAGAGGGAGAGATAGACAGGCCTTAAGAGGAACAACGGTTGTTGTTTTGTGAATATCATCTAAGAGGATAAATGTCACCGGGTTCCTCAGAGAATAATACTGAAAGTTGTACTACGGACACTCAAAGCATCATGGGTCAAACTGGCTAGTTTATCTCTCAGGCAAAGGGGACAGAGATCCATGAATTAAATGTGTTCATATGACACTGGTCCTGTTGTTGTTTATGACCAAGATATAGACTGCTTTAACGGTAAGGAAAAAAAGTCACAATTCATAGCTAATGGAAATGCTGTGCCTTTACAAATAATCAGTGAGACAAATAAACAAGTATTAAATTGTTAAAGATGTAACTGTAAAAACAAACATACATTAAGGATGTAATTAGGTACACGTGTCTTCATGCATAGCCTTTTTAATACTTCACACTGTTGGTAAATTCACAATTATCAATTCAGAAGCTGTTCCAGTAGCTACTCTGCCTAATGTGGATGGGGAGGAGGGTGGTGTTTTGTGTATAACATGTTTTCATTTGCATTCATCTATCCATCTCTGTCAATTGTCAAAACAGTTTCATTTTCATGTCTATGGAATATTTGAGAAGAGAGGAGATAGTCTGTTAATAGGATTTCTTTTGCTATCATGCAAACAACAGAATGTCAAAATCAAAATACTTTTTTTTTTTCTGGAGAACGAATTAGGTCTTGTGGCAATATTACAAATTCCATCATAACACTATATTCAAAAACAGCATAGCATTATGATTCCTGTCTATGTGTTTGATAAAGTTTCCTTTCACTCACCTAAAAACATTGTTTCACATAAAGATAGTCCTCCATCTAATATTGTTCACATATTACAAACACATAATTAATTTGTAATTGACAAACTGTACACTGTAGGAGTCTATATCTCAGTTCATAAAGTTCTAGGAATCTCATCCCTTTTTATTTTGTCATAACACAAGCATATCATATTTACACATTTTTAAGGTATGTGCATGGTGAATCTTTATTTTTATAATGTTATTCAAAAGAAGTACAACAGCAACTGCTTGAAATAATAGTTTGATTAATGTTATGTAAGAAATGGGCTTACATTTAATTATTTTAATGCACTTTAATGCATCTTAGTCCATGGCATATAGGCATGTAAACCTAATCTAGGAAATTCAACTAATTATTAATTAATTAGTTCATTTAAAAAATAACAGCTCATATTCGGTGCAGTGGTGTGCTTATGTATGTTTAGCAAAGCTTGACCCTGCTTACATTAGCAAGGTGACACGTCTGGACTATTAAGCACAAGCATACAATTCTTTCTCGTTTCTCGTTCGTCTTTATTTTCTTTCTTTCTTTTTTTTCTTTGTCACGTATGTGAGGTGGCTCGGAGGAGCCTGACTCTTGGCAGGCAGTGCCGCCAGAATATGGACTGGATTGTCTGCTAAGGCTCAAACCCCCCACCACCATCACCGCCTTACCCTCCCTCTTCAAGAGCGAGGTGGGTCCAGGCCAAAGCAGAGGGTAGCAGCGTTCAACACACACACACACTCAGCCAGGAGATAATGGATGGAGCCGGAGAGCTTTGCCCACAGCTCACAACAAAATACAAGAATTACTGCCATCTCTCAGCTCCTCTGCCTCTCAGTGAGAGTGCGGTCTCCAGGGCCAGCTTACAAGGGCACAGAACTACAAAATAAAGCCAAGTGGACAATTGCCTAAGCAAAAAAAAAAAAGAAAAGAAAAGAAAAGTACAAGACTGTCTGGCAGAGTTTGAATCATGGCGTTTTGGGATGACTGGTGCAAAAGTATGATTGGTCTAAAAATGTATGAAGGCCATTCTCATTTCAGTATTAATGTCAGCCCCAGACTAACCATTTTCAACCTCACCTCTTTAGTTTATTATCTTCCTTCTCAGAACATGGCCTGCATCTTTAATCCATTTGGCACAACAACATAGGCCCATGTGATAAGTCCGTACGTTAGTCATGTGATAAAACATGCTCCAGAAAGCTTGAATGAACGCACGTGTGTCCAAAAGCAGGGGAAGCTGCTTGTCGTCTTCATAATAGAAACATCAGGTAAAGGTTTCTTTGTATGTGTGCACGTCGCCTCCAATAACCACTACAGCAGGACATTGCCGCTGTAATCCACGTTTCTTCAAGCTCTGGACAGTGCTTGTGCCTGTATTTATCTGAGAAGTACATTGTCCCCACAGTGCCTCTGGGTTTGGGCTCAATACCCCGCCATCTTGGATCATTGATACTCTGCAATAATAGTTCCGTCAAGGTGAATAATCTCTTGCCCGGACTACTGCTGGGTCTGTGTGCTTATAGTGGTCAGGATGAGGAAGTAAAACGATATGCCCACCCATCCATCTATCCTGGAGAGGAAGTAGTCGCCAAGAGGCCCAATAAGTAAAGTATAATCAATGAAACTAGTCTAGTCTAGTGTTTGTCTGCACAGTAGGCCTACAATACAGTATGTTTATAGAGGATATTTTCTCCATATATTCTTTAAAGGATAGGCACTTTTTAACACAGTTTTTCATTATTTATAGACTATTTGTGTTTATGTCATCCTCACCAATAGATTTAGTAGCACTAACCCTCAATGTGTTGCTGTTCAGTGCAAGTCTTCAGAAACCATGACTACAAAGTTGTATTCAGCAGCTACATCCATGTCAGAAACAGGAAGTTGTACACAGGAAATGGTCTACTGTAGCTAGCTCGTTGCAAATCATTGTTTCCATATAATGACCAAGCGGGAACCTCCGTTGCTGAGAAATGAATAAATACAACACGGAAGTGCCAAAATTTGCAGTTCCTCGAATGGCCACTTAAGGCTGGCTGCAAAAGGGAGTCAATCCCCATAGACTCCAATGTTAAAATGTAATTTATCCCATTATAATGGATAGGGGTGAGTTACAGGCGGAGTCAAGTACTGCAAAGATGGCAACGGCCATAGCCAGCACTGCATGGTCTTCAAAACAGCTTTTGAGAAAAGCTATGTCAGGTGATGTCAGGGAGGGTTTGTCCATTTATATACAGCCTACAGTGACAGTCTATGCTAATTACACATGAGGATACTGGAAGTGTCCTATTTTCATAAATTAGTTTACAAAACGTTTGAGGCATAAACAGTTACCCATCAAACTGTCTGGGTTGAAAAAAGTGAACCTACGGTATCTTTAATTCCAAAACCACTGTGCCGGAACACCACTGGTAAATCTCATCAAAAATCTCATCAAAACCAGCAGCGAATACATTTGGACGGGACCTGTCTTTACAAAGGGAAGAAGACGAGTGCAGGAACAGGGGAGCCCGCAATAATTAGGTCAAGATGTTAGGTAAGGAACGGCTGAGAAGCATTCTGATTCACCTCTCACGGTTCACCTGCATGCAAATGAGTCTCTTTCTTGTCTAAAAAAACCATCTCAAATTAAGTTACGCCATTGTCACGTATTAGATACAATCTGTATGGTGAGTGGAGAGGCAGGATGATTGGGGGAGCCAAAGAACTCTCACAGTGCCTGTTCCAAAAAGGAAATCAGAATCAATTCATCCAATTAGGAACTGCGGAATATACCAGAAAAGAGTGTGCCTCCACTAATTTGCACTGTGTTATCTTTTAAATAGCCTCGTCGTAAATTATGGACAAGATTACAGGAAACATCAAAGTCCCTGTGACTTAAAAACACATATAAGACAGAATGATGGGGTGGCAAACACTGTGTTTAGCTTAAGAGGGAAAATGTGTCACATTAGTATGCAGATTGAGCATTGCATGCATAATGAATACACACAATTTGAATTGCATATTCAGTAAGGCAATTTATAGATCTTCCTCAAATTACCCATCGCTCCAGCATTTCTTACACTCCCTCTACATATCGCATTACATCATTAGCGTTTTGTCTGCCAATAATGGGATTTACTCATTTGCGGTTGGCTGTTTTGTGCAGAAGACAGGGACATGTGTCAGTAAGGGTACCTCTCATGCTCTAACCCCAAGATGATTAGATATCTCACCTCTGTTCATTTTTTTTTCCTCCATTCCTACCCCATTTTCTTTTCGCTCTTGCCGCAGCGTAAAATGAGTTTGTGAGCTGTTCAGCTTTGATTAACACAGAGTGTTCCTTTGCCCTGCTGAGCGGCTCTCTCTCTATGTCTGTTTGATGGATCTGGCCCTGCTCCGTGTCTCTGCTACCCCTGGTGTGTGATGCGACAGCGGCGCTGCTTCATTCCACACAGGGAAAGGAAAGAGGGCTTGCTCAGATGAAGATTTAGATGGTTGAGATAGTTTGGTTCTCAACAAGGGCCTTCTAATGATTTTATGATTATAATCTTTTTTTAAATTTTTTCATCAGAATGTACATTTGTTCCAGGTTTTCAGTGCCATTTATAGTTAGTGCTATTAAAACATAGTGATTCATAGCTTGATACATTTTTGAAACCAGAAGGATTACAAGCGGTTTTGTGGCTACCAGTGCCAATGTGACATACCTGGAAGGATAAACAAGACTGGAACATTCATGATAAACTGCCAACCCTGCATGTGAATACTGGGTGATTGACAGATCCGGAGTGTCTCAGAGATTTAGTTTGTCCATTCTCTCTTCTGTCAGTCGCTTCTCTCCACAAGTTGGCTTTGCATTTCCTTGTCAAGTCAGTGTAATGCAAATGACTGTGATAGCACGCACAAAAGACAAGAATGTCGTCTTCACCCAGAAGAACACTGAGGTGGCGAGGGTTTACCTGGATGCGCCACAAGGCCTGTGATGTTATGCCGGTGGTAATTTGTTCCATAACAGTATAGCGCCCTGCTGTCACTTGCGGAGTCAAGCCTCACACCGTGAGAAAGGATTTAGCTGACATTTCTGCATTTTCTGGAAAAGCCTCAACTCTCCAGTCTGTTCTCAGTAAGGCTCATGAGACAGGGAGAAGGAACACGCATGCAAAAGTTAAGGATATCACATAAGCAGAGCGGGGTTTTAACTTCCCTCTTGTGAACCATGTGCTGTGTAATGTGGCGCCAGAATACGTCAAGGTAATAAGACAATTAGGAGTAAATGGAGTGGTGTGGCTCTTCGATGAGCTCAGCCCTTCCTCCTGTATCGGACCCAAACACTACCACCATCCAGAAATCGATGAAGCCCCCTCACCCCCCCTCACGAAGGAATTGTCAAATTCAAGTCAGCGCAATTTGTTTTGTGATAATGCGGCGTGCTCATGAATGCAATCAATATGAGGGGGCCGTGGTGAAGGGGGCTATTTTTTTCTTGCCACTGAATATTTATTGATTTATCAACCAATTTCATGTTATTTATCTCTCAACTGGACCCTGGAAGTGGCCTTTATATAGACTTCACAAATGTGCTTAAATATCGGTCGCTTAGGTGATTATGTGTGTGTTTTTTGGGGTTTTTTTTGTGTGTAAATGCTCAGCTGAGGTGAAGGCTGGTTTTAGCAACGAGAGACATGAGAGCAATGTAACTCGGCTGTTATGCTGCCTCAGAACGCAGGCGTTCCCGTGCCATTTGGCCCTGCAACTTGACCTTCTCTGAATAACACTCCACCGCACATAAATCACCGGACAGACACGGAAGGCTGGCCTGTAATTGTGATTAAAAGCACAGCCAGTAGCATTAAATGTTAAGAATTAGCTTGATACAAACACACACACACTTCTCCATCATCCACAAGTTTTCTAAATTCAACTGTCTCTTTCCGCCAGATGAAACAGAACGCGGTAGATGTTCCCCAACAATGAGAGAAAGCAGTTGGTCATCGTAAGGTTGCTTTTAGCCCAAATCATTTATGTCACCCTATAAATATTCCTGTCTTTTGCAACACCTCACTAGCAGTGCAGCACAGCGTCCTTGTCGATTTCACCCAATGCTTGTGGCTGTAATGCCATTAGTTGTTGTTGTTGTTTTCAGCTAGTGTTTACATTTTGTTTAGTCAAGTGTTTAGTAATCTGTAGCCTATTGTGGCTGTGTGGACGCCAGGCTCTCTCACCGTTCACCTGACTAAAAACATCATGCGTGTAGCCTCACTGTAATTGTTACAGCCTGTATTTGGTATAGTGAGTGCCTGCGTCACCTCTGACAGTGAATATATTTTTGTCATGCTGTCATGAAATGTCAACCGTGACGGATATAAGTCAATTAACCCAAAGGGCAGTGGGATATTCTCCCCCCCCTCTGCTCTATATTCCGTTGAAGAAAAAAAACTGCAGTGAAATATAGCAGGCAGCATTTCCCTCTGTGGAAAATCATTACACAATCTGAGAGAGAATAGAAAAGTCAGTGCCCAGGCTTGCCTCTTGTTATTGCACCATTAATAACTTTCCTTCTGCCAACGAGACAACAGTAAGCCTGGATGGAGAGGAGCCGGCTGTAATGCAGTCAGTAAATTAAAACCGTCAGTGTTCATTTTCATTTTCATAAGAAAGAAGGATCCCTGTTGTCAGAGGGTGCCTCTTCTACCTGATGCATCTCTGTTTGTGTTGTTGTGCATGTGAAAGAGGCACCGCCTCCTGTACATCAAATAAACAACGCGCCTAACTGCCGTGTCACTGAGAAGCAAACTCTGCAAGTTTGTCCTATAGTCGAAATTAAAGCAGCACTCTCACACTCTGTTCTTGTGGAATCGCCCCTTGTAGTTAAAAGCTTTAAACCAAGATGGGGAGGAAATGTTGCGGTTTCTGTATTGAGGAGTGTTTTTTTTAAACTACTATAGTAGGTGAAAGTGATAGTGAGCATAAAGAATTACTACATTATTATGTAAGATATATGTTGATACGTCACATAAAAAATAAACATGGATGTCGATTGGTAAGGTATTTAAGTACGTAAGTCTGATAATAATCCCATGCCTGTTTTTATCTACATCTTCACATAATATAAACATAAAACAATGGCGTTTATCATGTTAATCATTCCCACAGGTTAATTAATTAGACAGGTTATTTCTTCACAAGTTTGATAAGAAAACCTTTTAGAAAAATGAAACACTTCAACCTTGTAATTAAAAAGCAAATGCCACATAAAACCCTGCATTAGACTAAGTCATCAGAATGTTCGCATGACGGATTTACAGTAATCATCAAGAATCCATATTCATATTAATGTGTGGTGGTTGTTATGGAAACTATATTCATCCTTTTAATAAAATAAGCCCTTGCACATAGAAAGACATAAGAAATGTCATGATAATGGCTTAAAATGTATTTTTGGACACACTGGTCATATGTTCCAGTGTCAAATTATATAAATTACTGAGAGATGTTGTGATAGATAATGTTTGATAATGTCTTTGCTGTTTGCTTGTTTATCGGTGCTTTAGACACAGAACACACACCAGGCAAAATCCTCAGCTAATTTCTTTCTAGCGACCACAACCTCTAATCTGTGAAATTGGATGAATTTAAATGGCCCACCAAATGGGATTAAATAGTATTGGCTGCGTTTATCTGAGAGGGGGCAGCATATGAGAATAGAGTGGACGCACGTTACAGTATATATTATAGAGGCCCCAGTATATTTTGCCTTGGAAACACATTGGGGAGAATCCAGTGGGAGTCAATGGGCCCGTGACGTCTAAAGTGCCAGCTCCATAGAGAAAGGATTTAACAAAGACTGTGTGGGAGGGCTTCTGTACAGTGTGTGCTCATGAAATAGTGCATTGTCTCGACTTTTTCCCCAGCCGCACACCCACATATATGTAGTCACAAACCTCTACGCTTACATATCCACCTAATTACCTTCTTATTCCACCTAACTATGAAATGTTCTTCCTCGCCTGCAAGACTGACAACAGCTATATATAATACTGAAACAAAGTATGAAACTGTGGTCAATACCTAGCCTCGCGAGACCATCCTGAACTTGCGAGCTTCAGTTTCAATTTCACTCTGAGAATCAGTCTGGAAAGTTTCGGAATAATTTTGAATGTGTCCGAGTAGCAACTGAACATCACAATCATCGTCTTGATTATAGCTACACGGGCATGGTCTAAGTGTGCCGACAGCGAAAACGACCAGATAGTTCATCCAATCAACTGCCAAGTATTTTTTTGAAAGTACCTGCCATTCACAAATGGTTTCAATCTACGGCTTCCCAGATGGACTTGTGACAAAAATTCCTCTGGCATGTCAGGTTAGTCATTACCGACCTACAGTGGACAGAATTTAACAAAGATCTGAAATACTTCTCAATTGGTTATCAGTAAAACCAATAAAGCACAGCGGAAGTTCAGGCAGGTCACATGTCACGTTGCTGGATCGTCAGCTGACAGACCAGCTGATTGCTTCTATACACACATTGGACAATAGTTAGGGTGCATGTATACTTAAGATGGTTTACCTGCCCCTTCCTGCTAGCCTGATAGCTCTCTCCTCCTCCCCCAAGAACAAGGAACAGCCTTGCTGAAAGTGGACATGGCATTCAACAGCCATCGATTCCCCTCGTTTGAAACAAACGCAGTTTGTATACCGGAAAGTGAGCAGCCACTAATCTAAGC
This sequence comes from Speoplatyrhinus poulsoni, assembly GCA_025447795.1. Taxonomy (NCBI): domain Eukaryota; kingdom Metazoa; phylum Chordata; class Actinopteri; order Percopsiformes; family Amblyopsidae; genus Speoplatyrhinus; species Speoplatyrhinus poulsoni. The sequence continues at coordinate 15,458 of JAOEGT010115886.1, read as the reverse complement.
ATGATCGTTTGTACCACTCCACGCTTATCAGGTGGTATCTCAGGCGTTAAGGGCTGAGGTCATTAACTTTTAACCCAAGGGTAGAGGTCCTCATGGCACATACTATGAAGGCTAAGCCAGTCAAACCGGGGCTAAAGATGAAATCGGATAGAGTCCCAGTGGTGTGCCATGTGCTTCTACGCCTGGTCACGGCTTGCATGAAAAGTCCCACTCTCGTTTGAAAGGTGTTGCATCCAATGGAGAAATCACCAATCACTTATTATTGGTGCCGTGCACTTTATTAAAAGGTCCGATTGTGGTTAGCACTCACATTTCTGCTCAAGATAGCGGTTTTTGTATGTTTGGAACGCAAATCTGCCTTGGGGGGAGGGGTAGAGAACACTGCACCTATTATTAGAGCGCTGTAGTGGAAATAGTAGAATAGAGAAGGGTGTGAGCCAATCAGGCATAGGTAGGGTATAGGTTCATGTAACCTATACCCTACCCTGCCAGACGGAATGTTAGTCACAAGTCCATTTGGGGAGCCGTCCATCGAAACTGTTTGAAAAGGCACTGTATACAGTTGATTGGATTAACCCTCTGGTTGTTTTCACTGTTTGCAAATCTAAACCACGCCCACACCTAAACCACTCCCACACCTAACCCACGCAGCACACCTAACCCACGCCCGTAGCAGTCAAACCAACGCTGATTTGAAAGTTCAGTTGCTACTCTGACAAATTCACAGATTTCTAGGCTTTTCCAGACTAATTCTCGCAGCAAAATGAAACTGAAGCTCACGAGATCAGGATGGTCTTGCAAGGCAAAGGTTCATGGACTATTGGACTTTCATATCAAAATATACTTTGTGACACCATGCCATTCCAACCACTGCTTTGTGCAAATATAAATCAGCTCAGTCAGTTTTTGAAGTTGAAGTGTAAAACAATGGATTTTGTCATTTCCTTTATGAAGACGACAGTGACGATAAGACTATGCTCCCAATTAGCTAATGGTATTAAAAGATTCAAATCCAAATGCACTCTTTCATTTTCGCTTTTGGATTGTATCAAAAGAATGCTGAGTTAAACATGAGCATAGACTCCCCAAAATAATGAGTTCATCTCCCGACTTGATAATTGAAGATATAATGAGAGAGAGAGAGAGAGAGACAGAGAGAGTGCCCCATTTCCTTATGTCATAGCCCTGGGGGCCGGGCATACACACCCTCAGCGTTGCAACTTACTTTATACACCCCTCTGTAAAATAAATAAATAAAATAAAATAAAATAAAATACGGACTTAGGTTTTCAAACTTAAATCCAATATTTTGCCAGTAACACCATTGTTTTTTCTCTCTTGTACAACCGAAGTGCTCCGCTGTTTATGTCTGTCTGTAGGCTACTCTACCGGGTGACCGAGAGTTGGCCACATCAATTAGGCTACTGCTAAAGAATACACATAGACATGTAGCAGGAGCCGATAAACAAATCACGAAGCGATAGTCATTTCAGCGGGGGCCGGCAAATTGTGCCGTTTGTCGTAGGTGGTTTCCTTATCGTCCAGGCCCTGCGTTAGGAATTACTTTTCTATGTCTCTGCGTTGTTTCTTCAATAATATACGTGCTCAAACTAATTTTGTTTAATATGAATGTTTTATCAGATCAATTCAGTTTAGTCTCTGAGCAACCGCCATGACACTTATCACGCCTGCATCTGCATTGTAAATTAAATTGAACAAGGGCATGGCATTAGGATGCAAATTAAAGACCTTCGAAAAAGCATTCATATAATAATAGGGAGTGTGGAAAACCAAGGGGGTTTTTAGTAAAGTATTGAAGTTTTTGCTTGGCTGCATTTTATGAGGCACTCATATTAATATGATTTGAACCATATTCATAAAAACTCATGTAACCATATTGATAAAATATAATAGCCCCATTTTCAAAACAGTTTGAGAGATGGTGTTCTTTTATGCAAATATTGACTCACCAGAAATCATTGTTCATGTCAAGAAATGCCATATTTAATCCACTAGTAAACATCCCTGCCTTCTGCTGAAAATGCCTTTTTGTCGTTTTTTGTTCAAAGATGATGCTTCCGGCACCATTCCATTCAGACACAATATAAAAGCAGATATATCATATTTCATTACGTCCGATACACCTCTGTCATTTCCCTAAATGAGGCAGCATCTGCCTAGTCCCCCCCCGCCCCCATTTGCTATATTTGATTTCCCTGGGCATTAACAGTGTTTTTCACACATGCAGATGTAGAGATGGGTGTCTTTATGACACTGGAATGGAGTACATGCTATTCTGTTGATTGTTCAAGTGCGTATTTCACAACACTTATCATGATCCAATGTTGTGACTGTCATAGGCCTACTGTAAAATATAATCAAACCGCATTTTAAAATGAATCAATCTATAATGTGATGTTGTATGTATGTGTTTAAAAAAAATCAAATAGACCCAATCTGGAGACAGAACTAATTGTCTCCACTAAGGGGTGTTTAAAATAGGCAAAGACACACATCACATCGCGAAGGATTGAATGATTAGTCAGTTCAAATTAAGTTCAGGGCAGAGCGCATTTCCTGTGCGGCGCAATTTATCGTTTTCAAAAAGCCCATGCCTCACTCACCTCTCCATGGACGTGCAACTGCTTTTTGTTTACTGGAGCTATCATTTCTCTGTCAATCAGAGAGCACCTGCGTTACTCTCACGAAACAAACACAATCAACTTGAAAGAGCCGTTAGACAGACGAAAGAGAGGTAGAGAGAGATATAAAGATTTCTGTTTCTGTTCCCATAAGTCTCCAGATGACAGTAATTGTTGCCAGCATGGTAAAAGATTAAATTATGCAACCGTATTCATGGATACACTTATTCATGTGTGAAATAGAATGTGTCACTTCATGGTACATACACACAGTAGAATCCGAAGATCAATAATTTACATGCTCCATAGTGCTGTGACTTTTCAAGGCTGTTAACCAGGTAAGGCAAAAAAAATGAAGGGCTGACAAGAGGTTAAACAAACTGGATGGGCGGCACACACTAGGTGAACACGTTGGTGAGCGAGATGTCGAGCCTAGCCATAGACATGAAAAGTACAGGAAGCAATGACAGAGGTAATGGTTTGGAAACTACGATTGATGCATGGGAAGGAGAGCTTGTGACCTCTTGTGTTGCCTTTACCAAACTGGGCCTGAACATGAGTGTTTGGCATTGGGTGGTTGGACGGCCGGATACTGTAATGTGGAGGCCTAGGTGTCCATTGTTGTTGAAAACCACCCTTTCCCCTCTACACATTTACATCATATTACATTAAAGGTGCCCTCTTAAAGGTGAGGTCAGCGATTCTGGACAAAGACAATTGATATTTGAACTCAATCATGACAAAAACACCTCTCCCTCCATAGGGTGCTTTCTCACATGCTCCACCCCCCGTCCTGATCATCTGATCGTCCAAAACCATCCTGATCTTGCAAGCTTCAGATTAATTTACCAGATGGATCATCCAATCAACTGCCAAGTATTTTTTTTGAAAGTACAGCCATTCACAAACAGTTTCAATGTATGGCTCCCCAGATGGACTGGTGACAACAATTCATCTGGCATGTCAGGTTAGGGATAAATGCTAACTAGTATATAATGCACCTACCGTGTCATATCTACTTGTCACACAGACACACTGGTCTGCATACCAATTTACACAATCCCTTTTATGTAAATGACGGCTTACTGCTTCTAAATACATGTTTTGCAAGAGGAAGCATATTTATCTGCTTATCGTTTTGGTGCAAGCTAATGAAACCTCAGCGTTAACAAATAGGAGCACTGAAGAATGTTCTACCTGCACCAGGTCATTGTTTGATTCACAAAAGAACGAAGAACGGGGGGAGGGGGGGCTGATGGACCATGAGGGGGGGGGGGAAGTCATGTTTCTTTTGTATACAGCGGTCTCGGCACAAGAGTAAACAATGTGGCTCCACAGCCCGGAGACTTCACAGAGCCATCTCCATGGCAACCCCACTTTCTAGTCATATCTTTAATGAAAAGGTAATGAGAGAAACATAACAGTACCAACTTCATTACCGGAGCAAGCTTCGGCAATAAAAACTAAATCAGAGCGTCTGTCATTTGCAGGAGCACTGGCAGCCATAAAACCTCCTAACTGCTTGCCTTTTCCAAATAACGTTTGCCCTTTTAAAATGGACTCACTTCACCCTTTACGTTTATATGAAAACCGACATATAAAGGCCCCTGATGTCTAAGAACTTATTTGAACATAAGATACCAAACACAATATTGTGCCGCAATACCAAGAATCCTGCAATTTTCACATTGAATCACGTGTGTGGTGTCTTAAGTTAGAACTACACCAAGGTGTGGATTAGCGACGGGCGTCTTCTAGCGGCAGGCTAATTACAATTTCTGTCATCGCGATTGTGTGTGTCCCACGCACGAATGCAAGGACGCTCTCTCAGCTACCTTCTGAGTCTGCGCGGACAACCCAGAAAAAAGCAACAAGGAAGTTGCGGGAGTATTACTGACAGCTAGTAAAGAGAGAACCACAACACTTACACCAAAATCTAGTAGCCAAGTGCATGCGTTATCAAATGTAGGCCCTTCTATGCCTTTTGTTAATTCAAAATGAAGTTAAGAGAAGACGAAGGACTCATAGGAAACATAAACAAGCGAGCAACACTGGGCATATCCATCAATTTGCTGTGATTGGAGCAAAAAACAGTTTACTTGTTTTTGGGCTGCTGACAAAACAAAATATTCTCACTGTTATTAGGTTTTTGTGTTTTTTATATTGATATTACTCTGCAAGAAATAATTAAAAGCCTTTACCTAGATTGTGATTGGTGGAAACGCTAGTGATTTCCTTCACCTCTCACCGCTGCAGATTCAAAATTTGAATCGCTAGAAAAAGTTGATAGAGCGTCGGGTTTTGGTTGATAGGAGCGGCCGGTCAACCAGCGACCTGGCGATTTCTGTTGATAAGCAGTCGCTCCCACACACACAAGAGAAAATCGCTGCGGTGTAGTTCTAGCTTTAGATCGCGTTCAGACGTAAATTATTTTTGGAAGCTGTCGGCCTCTTTTTTTACATTATATCTCACATGGAGCGGACCGTGTTTTTAAAAGCTGAATTTAAACGCTGCCGCATGGACTTTTCCAGCAAATCTGGGCTTCTATTTCGGTTGCGAAAAGTTCAAGTTCTCAGAAGAAAATGCCCAAGTCATCCGCTTTTTTGACAGTTGACCAATCACAAGTGCGTAATGAGACCTGGTGTTTCCCATAACAACTGTAACAACCATTTCAGCTGCTTTTTTCTCTACATGAAAAATGCCCAGGCGCTTTTAATCAAAAAAATAAATTACATCTGAACGCATGCTGCCAAATCTATAGATCATGTGTTACAAAGCGTAGCGTGTGCTTTCTCTGCAAGAACATGCTGGATAACCGCGCTTATAGTTCTTATACATATTTCACAAAGACAATACTATATGCATTAGCATATTATTTATTTTTTTACACAGGATAAGGGGGCGCTGTCTGCATTTTATAGTGAAGAGAACTCCACATTGATCTTGATTGTCTAAGTGGATTCGGGCCTTGGAGAGGGTCTCCTTCAACAGAACGTCACGTCCCCTTCATCCCACGAAGGTAAATACGTGCATGGTATTCGAATCCATACCTCGCCGCGGTGCGAGTTCACCTCGTTACCGCCCTGTCCTCATTAGCGGGTGCCGCAACCTTGTGATGTTTGGAGGTATGTCAGAGCAGTAACAATGGTCTGAGAGCCATATTAATCTGGGCCGGGGAGAGCCAGCTGCCAGGTGTATCAAAGAAGCCTTTGGCGTCGCACTCCAGTCAACATGGACCACATCAGCCTTCCCCTTGCTGGGCCCTCACCCCCCGAAAGCCCTTAGACACTAGTCTACACATAATTAGGTAAGGTCCATGGAGAATATCAATATGGGCTTTGCAGCGTGCAGAGTATGCTGGTTAGCCTTAATAGAGGCCAGTCCTGACTGATGTCTGGCAAAAGATGAACTGGTTTACAAACTTAGTTACAGAGTGTTTTCTTGTCCTTATGTCATTTAAAACAATGTATGGAAACTTGATATGTTGCTGAAAGACATATCACATGAAATGCATTAATAATGAACCATGGGAGAAATTAAGTATATACAATAAGACTTTCTTCAACATTTTGTGAGTGAATGCACATTTTTACACTGTAACCTAAAATGGAATTAAACTACATTTGCTACAAATCAATATATGATTAACATTTGATACATCTGGCGTCTATATGCACAGACAGTAGAAGGTTTCCACAATTATTTAATTTAACATAATGTATTTACACTCATCAGTGTTTACAGTGCATGATGACACTCATGTCAAAATGAAGACACACGACAAAGCAGCAGAGTCTTTTTTCGCCTGTGTGAACACCGCCTCGTCTCGTATTGTCTGGGAACAGGAGAATCATTACTGGCTGGACTCTTGCTCCGGCAACCCATCCTCAATGCATCGGCCGCCACATGGTTTAACAAAGAGAAATGTGTGTTGCGCTTGTTTATCGGGAACTGCAGAGACATGGCACAGCGCTGTTGTGCAGACACTCGAGTTGAAAGCAGTGGCTAACAATTTTGCATCCTCCCACCCCCTCCCCAACTACATCACATGCAACCCCATCAACTCCCCTCACAACCCTGCTTTTCTCCCCACAGGTGCAGGGTATATTTGTTTTACCCCGCCACATCAAAGCCGCGGCAGCAAAGCGAGACACTGAAATGCGTTTGAGTGTCACATGGCTTTATCTTCAATTGTGTCGTTTAATGAGAGCGGGAGCTTTCTAATGCATTCCAGGAATATTAGGTTTCATTCACAAGGGAGGCATTTGCATCTGAGGCAGACCTTTTTTCCCCCCTTCAGATAATTTTATTATATTTGGAGCAACAGCTTTGTCCTCAAAAACCGGCTTGCTGCTTGCTACCCTATAAATGTAAACATATGCCCAATTAAGGTGTATTCAATAATGACCTGAAACAGATTCTGGTGATTATTACAGTGGCAGCACAACATTTATTGTGTATCTTATTGTATGTTTTTTTTAAAGAGCAACACTGAACTTTATATTCTGAATAAGAAAATTACCTACACAAGGGTTTGAATTAATCCTTGAAGCATTTGATTAACTCATAACCTGAACAAATGAATCAAAGTCGCTGATGTAGCGCAGATGTACTATATGTAACTGCGTGTCCTTGAGCAGAACAATGCGGGATAATCAAAACAAAGCAAAATTAGACCTGGCTGAACTCTCGCAGGGCACGAGAAAATATCACGCGGTTTCAAGCTTAGACTTGAGAAGTAGCTGTGCCTCTTCAGATTTATTGACACCCTATACCAATCCCCCCCGCCCCCCCCCCCCATGCTTTCTGACAAGCCTGCAGTGGCAGGAAGACAGTGGTAGTCATCCTCGTCCTTGACCCTCCGGTGAACCAGATTAATCAGCAATATGCTGTTGAGGAGATTAAAATCATGTAACAATGGGACGCCAGAACTGAAGAAAAGCTGCACTGCTCCAGAAACAGACACAGAACACACACTGACAACACAACACGACACGCGCCAATCACAACCTGTCGGACGCTTTTGTTTTCTCTAACCTTGTAAACGTAGAACATACATTCTAAGACAAACAGCGGCACCTCTTCCTGCGCTTATCTTTTGTTATCCGTATGACTTAGCCTACAGGGACTCCGAAAGAGGTAAGAAGAGCCGTGTTCCATATTTGTTGTCGAAGCAACAGAACGTTTTCCACAGAACAGAAGGGAATGGCACGACTGCCTTGTTAAAGTCAGGCAGGTGCGGATGTTATAAGGCAGGTGCTCTGAAAAAAAAAAAAGAAACAGAATAGAAGAAAGGGGGGCGAAGAGTGCGGAGGAAAGAGAGAAAGAGAAAAGAAAAAAGAAAGAGTAGGCACCTGGCGCCTCATGATTCAACATTGCGTACGCACGAAAAGGTTACGTACGCTGGTTTTCAGTGTGATGTATCAAAATGTACGTGACGTGAGAATGTGCGGAGCGCACCGCAAAGTCAAGTCTGGCTCTGTAACCTGGCGATTTCAAAGTACCAAACCACACCAAATATGTGTCCCCTCCAGTTACTATAAGGCAGTGCTTCTCAAACTAGGTGTCGGGACCCCCCCGAGGTCTCTCTGTTTGCAAACGGACTGGGTCTTGGCTCGCTGTGATTAGCCCTGCTTCTCCAGCAAAGCGCAGCAAGGAACAGGGCCTACATCTGGATTAGGGCGGAGGACGGCAGGCCCTTTATTCAACTGCCACACCCCCCAACACCCCTCCAATCCTCCAGTTGACTGCACCAAGTTGGAGGGAGCGATACGCCCCTCCATGTATTTAGCACTGCCGCTCGCTCCGCTGGGAGAACAAGTGCCCCTCCAAAGACCTGTAATCTGATCTTTTTTTTTTCTTTAAATCAAGCTGGGAGAACGTGCGTTACGCTACAAGACCACTGGAGCTGCCCCGACAAGCAGCAATAAGCTCATTCCTACTTCCAGCATTCGGCTGGCTGGCATTCAGACTTTAGTATTCTGGCCCCGGCCTCTGTGCACGGTGAGCTTGAACGAGCAGCCATTTTGTCCATGCGCTCTATCTGGGCAAACCTGCGTAATGATCGACCCCTGTTCGCTTGACATCTGTCAAATGTTGCAGTGTCTCATCAAGGACAAAGCAAAGGAAATTAGCGCTAGTAGCATGTTTGTATTGTCACAGCTCATAGATCTGCTTTATTCATGGCCTTACTTCATCTGCCAGCCGAGCGTTGAATAATAGAGGGAATTATCAGCCATGGGGCTCCAAAGCCCCTCAGAAATGTGTCATGCCACTGAGCAAAGCCTGGCACAAAAAATGAAATAGGCCTTCTAATTCTGTGCAATTGGAGTCCACCAAATTCCCACATGGAACCCAGATGGGGCCTTCCACCTACATTGAAACAGATAGGTTGAATGCCACCATTGCCACGCTTTGACTGGCAGTGCCCCGTAAGTGCAATCACAATCAGATGTATTCTTCTCTCTTTTATTTTTCTGAGCGTTTATTTATTTATTTTTATTTTTTTGACATATTTCAACGTGGTTTTTGGCTGATCGCTCACGCCAGCACAAAGAATGTAAATGACGTAACATTAATCTCCAAACAAAAAGAGAGGCACAATTACTCCTAACAATTTCAGGCCTGTGTTGTAGCAATGTCAATCTATATTTCTCACTGTTGCTTCACGCGCTGTTCCACTTTCCCCCCCGTATTCTCAATTAGATCAAACAAAACACTTTCAAAATGAGGTGAAATGACAGTTAAACCCATGATGCGCACGCACACAGGAGACCCTCCTTTTTTGAATTGGCTGTGACCTACATGGACGCGAGCCAAAGCCCAAGCCAGAGCTCCACGCTCCCAGCAAGGCTCCCAAACCCATTCAACATTCCCAAATATCGTGCAGCGTGAACATCATGGACGACAGCTTCTCTAAAAGCATAATTTTCAAGTGGGTGGTGCAAACATCCCGTTTTTGAAGCACAGTGTACGTAGCACATCCTTTAAGATGAAAAGCATGTAATGATGATTATGAAGATAATTCATTGCCCAAGGTTTTCACCCATGTGTAATATCATTTCATTTATATATTTATATATATATATTTATAAACCGTCACCAATGCCAGCCAGCATGTGAAACATAATATAATTTCTATGACATGGGCAAAAGGAAATACTTTCCATGCTGTCATTTGTGAATAATGAGAGCCGTTTGAAGTAAAACTATATCTCTATTTTAAAATAGGTTTCAACCACAGTGCTGGAAACAACAATTTTGCAGTCAGCGTTGAGTGAAGAGACATATTCAGAAAAATATCACTCTTGAACACGTTCCTCACACTGCTTGATCAATTGTCTCAACTCAGCCATTTGAACATCAGTCCTGCACTCATAAAATAGGTCTATTTTTATAGACCAGAATTGGTATTTTAGTTCAAGCTTACAAAAGACACTGCGGCACTGTCACACTGCTCTCTACACCTCCTTCTATAGGCACTCACACTCTTGTTTGGTTATGGGGATGACTGCATGTTTGAGTATTTGTGTATTCATTAGTTTTCTTTTTTATTCCTTCAATCATGGCACATACATTTTCATTGTAAATAAACTTGTGCAATGACAATAAAGTATTTCAAATTAAAATAAAGCCACAAACACTTACTTACACATTTGAATTTCAAACAGGCAATGGTTGGACTTGTACAGTTCTCAGGGAACTATAACACAATCGTGAAGTTAACATTTATAGTGTCTCAAATTATATGCTGCATATAATAATGCATAATGCATTTGTCCAGAGATGTGGTTTTGCTGCATCTGACCTTGAAATAAGAGGGAAGGTCATCCAGTGTAAACAGGGCAGCTCTGGGTGTTTTCTCTGTGTGGGCCAGAGAGTTGTTTTTAAGATGATAATCTTCACATGGTTGAGATTGTTTTACATACCAGTATTTTCTTTCCGCATGACTTCAGACACCAGTAGCTGCAGATAATTTTAGAGTGATTAGAATAGCATTTCAATCACCGCAACACTGAACTGCATATTGCATTTTTTCAATTTGCTATATCATCATTTTGAAAAGGGCTTCAGCGTATCTAAATAATAATAACCATTATTCAGAAGAAAAGGCTGTTCAGCATTATGGGCCCAGGCCAGTGCTTTTAGATTAGAAAAGGTATCGCAATGTAAAAGGACTTACATATAGCACATACAATAAGCAAATATATACTGCCAAAAGAGTGCAGAGTTGAGCTAAGAATGCATATGGAACAGTGAAAGTGTTTACAAAAGGCCATAGACTCGCAGTTTAAGACAGCATCACAAAACATTGCTTTGATTTGAAATTCAAAAGAATTCATGCCCTTCTCACTCCTGTGAGTGTTTAGTGGCTCACCTTTCTCTCTATTCCGCACCCCCAACAAGCTTTCATGGCCGTTCACCCCTCTCTACCCCTCCTCTAGAGCCACCCACACTTCTGTGGTCAGTATTGTTTCAGAGTCAACCAAGTGACTGAGTGTACTTTCAAAGGATTCCTCCATACACTTGGTGTCGGCATCCGAAAGCTATATCACCTTCGTGTATCGAGCTTGGTGTTCCTTTTCAGGTGGAGCAAAACCTTGAGATGAACCCTGCGTTCAGCATGGTGGAACGTTTGCTACATGTTCAACAAACGCGAACGGCAGTGGACTGAACAGAGGTTACAAAGCAGTGAGGAGTTGGGCTGTGGGTTGAACAATGCTCACATGGCTAACAACAACAAATTGATCGTTTGTGCTTTACTGCTTTAGATTGTTTCACCAGTACAGATGCACAAGATGTAGAACCAGCGTGGCTCTAGAACCATGTCGGTGCATAATGCACTGAAGGATATATCCGTAATGGTTGTGTCAACATATTCCGAGTTTGAAGTTCATGCATTTCATATCAGAATGAGACGGCTTACATTTAAGATGTAATATTTATTACATTTAAGATGCAAAAAATAGAGATTTGATACTAAATAGTGATGATGTCTTATACTCAAAAACAGTGTGGCAAGTTACTCAGGAATTGTAATAAGTTACTAGTTACATATTACTCCTTCAAAAAGTAATGATATTACTTTACTAATTATTGGGTATTAAAATTAATTAGTTACATTACTATTTTATATTAATATATTACTTTCACAATCACTATCCTGTCTCGCCCCTTCAGAAAAATGACAACCTGTGTAGCCAGCTCATTTTATAATTGAATCCTCTTTATTGGAACAATAATGAACCCTAGGAGTCAACAATCATCTAAAGTGAAAACATTGCAGCCTCTCAAACCAGATGATTGGACAGGTTGGTTCAAATAGCCTACCCTAAGTTCACCAGGACCAGAAATCCTGTTCTTGTAACGCATTACCTAGTAAATACTTGGATTAGTAATTGTAATATTATTACGGTTTAGAAATAGTAATTAGTTACACTACTAGTTACTGAAAAAGTAATAATATTGCAGTAACTAGTTACTAGTAACTGGTTACTACCCCACACTGCTCACAAATACTTATAAAAGACCCAGGCAAATAAACTTTCTACGCTTCACTGAGCAACACTTACCATGCCCATTAAACACAGCAAACGTATTTGAAAGTAGTTCAAGAACGTTTTGACCATTTTCAAGGAAACATGTCATTCAGTGAAAAAGTTAATTGAACGTTCAGAACGTTCAGTGCACTGAATGCACCCAAAGACAGACTGGCAATCAGGCCAAATGTGAGGCCCCTAAGGGATTGGCTCCTACCACCAACTTTTTCATGTCACAGCAAATTAAACAACAACAGAAATTGCATAGCCAAAAAGATTACAGTGCAAAATGTGACCATATTATATGCAGCAATATTAGGCACATTTCAAGCTCAGCGCATTGTTTAACAGCAACATGCTGTACTTTGGAGAGTCAGCCTTGTGATATACAAAGTCACTGGCGATTTCAGAGATGCTCGCAGATGAACGTTTAACTATTTTCACTGCTGAAGCACAAATTCATCAACAGGCCTCAGTTCTCGTTTGCTATTCCTCCCGGGCGGGTTGACCCTGCCTGTGTTATCTGTGCGATACACCGCAGAGGTGGCAAAGATCAAATAGAAAGACGGCCCAAATGTCAACACATCTCTGTTCTTTCCTCCTTGATAAAAAACCTAGGCCAATGTGTGTCACTTCTGTGTGTGGGACAGCCCCCTCCACCCCACCCCCCTCCGAGCTGCCAGTCATCTTGACATCACCAGAAAACTTCTTGTTTTGTTTATGAGCATCTACGGTCCAAAGGTCAAGGGTCACCATTCAGCAGGCAACAGAGCGAGTGTGTGTGTGAGTGTGAGAGAGAGAGATAGAGAAATACAGAGAGAGAGAAATAGAGAGAGAGAGAGAGAGAGAGAGAGAGAGAGAGAGACACCTTGTCATGCCTTTCTTACTGGAGGTGCAACTTGAAGCCAGCCAGTGAGGAGGTGTTTAAAATGCAGTGCTGATAATGGCCGCACACTGCTACTGTATCTCTTCTGTTCTTTGTCAAACAAATTAGCAGGGTGTATGTTTGTTTGTTGAAGGAATTGCTTGCATGTGTTTCAACAAACGTCCCCCACCCATCTCCTGTTTATCATGTAGTGTTATGTCGATAGCTAAGTGCTGCATTATGCAACGCTATAGCCTACACAATACTTAATCACACTGGCAATATTTGCCTTATTCAAATACATTTCGATGGACTATTCCCAGCTGAAGAACAAGTAATTAGCGCCTAGGCTACTGCATAGTTTCCAAAAGAAAATTGCTTACAAGTGTAACTGAAAAGAGGAAAAGGCCATTCTACAGTAAAGTCACAGATACTTTAGTGTATGTAACATTTTCAGAGGCTGTGTTTTTAGTATTACACTCTTCAGTCTAGCACAAAGTCTGCTTCTTTCTCTCCACGGGATAATGACGGCATGAAAGCTTAGGTATGTGAATCCCAAATCCTATTTACCTCTTCCCAACATTAAAGATCCGCGGCGGGAAGCACTTTCCTTGGAAGGATTTGATGATAAACCTTTTGAAATATTGATTTGAATGTGAAATTGAGAAGCAGTCAGTGGCACGGCATCTACTCTCTTTTTTAATAACGTAACTTATTTATCTGGGGGCGTGAAGAGTGAAGAGGAACTGAGAGAGAGAGAGCGAGCGAGAGAGAGAGAGAGAGAGAGAGAGGGAGAGGGAGAGACCCGCATACACACACTGGAAAAGTGTGTGTATGTACGTGTACAATAACTAAGCCTACTAGTGTGTAAACATGAATGCTTGTGTAGTGCAAGCAAGCTTGTGTGTGTGTGTGTGTATGTGCGTGTGCGTGTGTCTCACAGATAGGTGAGCGACTGTTGGATTTTTGAACCGGTGTAAACAAGCAGGGGGCTTGTTAGCGATGCCACCCAGTAATAAGCAAGGCAACGTTCAACTCCAAATCCGACTTTGAGGAAAGTCTGAATTCCATGGTGATTACCATGGATACAATGTTGATACACACTACAGAGAATGGCAGTCGAATTTTCGCAGCCCAATCCACGTTCTGAAAGAGGCATGAATTTATAGTGTTTACCAACAAGGTAAATATATCTATGAAGACCTGTCATTTCACAACAAATTACCTGTCAGCATAGTCCTGAATTGAAAAGGAATCTGACAATTGGGGACACATTATTTACCAAGAATTGTTCACATTATTATTTGCATTAACAACACACCTGATGCATTTTTACAATCCAAGGATAAGATGTGAAAAATACCTCGTTGCGAAAAACATATTTAATAGATAATATGAGATTATAAATTTGGCATTAAACATGGTTTGCAAATACAAACTTTTCCCCACTGCGTTTTTCACCTTGTTCATATATATAAAATAAAAATATGTATATACATAAACTAATAAAACTCAACCTCTTCAACCTTCTTCAACAAATACAATATACAGATAAAATAATTCCACTGGTTTTAGATATGACGTATACAATCAGCACTGTCTAATTTTGACTAATAGGCCTTCCAGACAATGTGAGACCTCTGTCAATAGCATAATGTGTACTCTGAGTCTCTTTTGTGGATAGTTTGTGCCAATTCTGTGTTGAAACTGCCCTCTGCTGGTTTCAAAGTGTCTTACATTTAACGTATGCTATCGTGTAGGGGAGAGTGGTGTAATGAGCCACTTTTTACATTTGATGATTGTACTGCCAAAACAAGTGTATTTGTTTTAAATAATAGTTATGATATACCTCAGGTTGTGGTGCACCTATGGAAATTAAAACAAGTTATCTAATTATTATGGTTTTAGAACAATGACCAATCAAAAGAAGTTTGTCCAATGGCACAGCTTACCCCAAGGTAGGGGTGAAATGAACATAGGGATAAGGTAAATAGTTAAAATTACACAAAATTACAATATTTTGAGATATTCTTGATTATTTCTTAATTAATCAAAGGCAAAAACTCTTACTTTTAGATGAAACCATATGTTTGTGTTATGTTGTTCCACATTTGACTGTTCTGTTTTTATTCAAGATATTTTGTGTTACAACATCACATAACCTACATTCTGTAGGTTATGTGATGTTGGGTATACTATTATGTAGGCTAGGTTTGAGTGTGGCTTAAACTTAACATTAGTCAACAATTAGATATGTATTACATCAACACTAACATAAACATGAACATGAACTTGTAACTGTGACACAGTCAGTGTGTGTTTGTGTAAACTATGCGTATATGTACGTATGTATGCCGAATATAACAAAATAATGCGTAAATACACAATTTACTCTGTAGCTATGCAGCCTAT
>JAOEGT010115876.1:0-12183 GCA_025447795.1 Speoplatyrhinus poulsoni | reverse complement strand
ATCTACAAAATGATTTTGATTTCATTACCAGCTTTATGAAGCTTGGTATGCCTATATTTTTCAGCAGCTGACCGCTTGGATGATTTGCCATGGATGCACTACTGTAGTTTGCTAACATTAGCTGGCTTAATCAGAGTCATGGCTGTATTTACTTTACTAAAATAATGGATAAACTGCGTGACACAGGAAGTCAGATGCCTGGCTATTTGGATTATCTGAAAATGCTTTCTATTTGTATTATTATAGTAGATCTGATAGTAAATTACGGTACCGTAGTCTACCGAAGTTTTCCGGGAGCAGGTAGGAACCATTATGACGCCTGAAACGTCCTGTTCATATGGCTAAAATATTATGTGTGTTTGTTTTATGTGTGTGTTTGTTTCCAGTATTCTTATTAAGCCTATCAATATTTTCCCTCTGCGGTATTCCATTGTAGCCTACTGCCAATGCCTCCTGCCAGTTGTAGCTGACTGTCATCGAAGCACAGTTAAGGTGTTGTTTATTTATGCAGATACGACGGTTTAACATAGCTGTATGTCCGGTTTTGTACTTACTTCAAATATTAATTACACCCTTATATTTTGAAAACGGAGCAACATATAATCAAAGTAAGTTGACACAAGATAAAACAGACTCCCAAACATAGATTTTTATATAAAACTCAATTTTGAAAAAAATGCAGATACGACGCTAAACCTTTGGACGGCAGTATGGACTAGCTACGGTAGTTCTTTTAGCCTTTGCTGAGATTTCAGGCTGATTAATTTCTACATCCAAACAAGCAAAGGTCTCTGTCCCTTGTGACTACAAGCAGTAGTTCATCTGAGCTATAGTGTAAAATAGGGCAAGATTTGCATGAGTAGGAATTGATGTTAAGTATATCTCACAGTGACTATCAAACTCTTGAATTGCCAGTCACAACATACTGAGATGTATAGAAAGTAGTGCAAAACAGTACTACTGTATTGTCCAAGGAGGCCTAAATCTAGTGTCTAGTCTAGTGTTTATAAAAAAAAAAACTTTCTGTATAAGTCACACCTTTGAACTGGGATTTGTAGTATCCATGGTGATGGAACATCACTCCTCCTTTCTCCAATTAATTAGTTGTCATCTTTTAGCTGGGGGGGGGATGGTGAAATAACCTGGCAGAGTAGTGAATTAATTGGTCTGAATTTGTTTTGAGGTTAACATCGGATGCATAATTAATAATTTAATACAGTATGGTAATTTTATGACATGGGGGATAGAGTAACCTACTAATCACTTAGAAAGTTATTTTACTATTGTTTTTTGCTTAATTTTTGTTTTTGTTAGGGAGTTATTTCATAATTGTTGTGATTTGAAGTTCTGTAGGTCTCAGTTGTTTACTATTGTAGAGAAAATGTATCATGACATATTTTATTTTCTGAAAATGAATGTAATGAATATAACCTTTTGCAAGTGTGCGTGTGTTTGGGACACGTACACATGCACACTTACAGTACACACACACACACACACACACACACACACACACTTCATATAGCCTCCTTTGCCTAGCATTCTAGACATCAAGTCCTGTCCTACTGCCATAGAATGTTAACGAGTCCACAGCTTAGGTAGGATAATGAAATGGCCGGTAACTCCCCCTCGACAATCAATATGTTTTCTCTCCCCACTGCCCAGCTAACACAGGGACCCATCTAGTCCAGAGTACATTCTGTGCTCCTGTCAGGATAATTGTCTACTCTTCTGACCTGTGGCCATTTTGATTATCATGTAGAATGTGACACTCCTCATCGCGGGAGATGCTGAATGTGGCTCTGCGCCCTTTTAGCCCTGCCATCTCTTGAACCGCCAGTCCCCCGGCTGTAATATACACACTTCATTGCACTGGATGCTTATCACCTCCTCGACTCGGTTCCCAAAGCGGACCAAAAGCTGCTACATTTTGTCTTTTAGCAGCCACCTCCTCAGCTAAGGTCGATTGTGGAGTGCATAGCACTGTCTTTCATGCCCTCTGTTTAAAAAGAGAGTTCTGGAACGTTCCCCTAGCTCAATATAAAGTGAAAACTTGAATCAAACCAAAAGTGACAACCTTAATAAACCATTCTGAGGCAATGTCACTGTTCCCCCTAGCAAAAATATCTCACTGGGGGGTGGGGGGGATATCTTGCAGTGTATTATTCACTCATTACTCTATCACATCTTTGTATCTGGGAATGTCAGGTTTCCTTCAGGGTTGTCTATGTGGACAGAAGAGTTCAGAGTTCTTAAAGCTGAATTCATAGATTTTTGACTGCTGAAGGGCAGAAAATGGGCACCAAAAGAAATCTTTGCAGTAAATAAACTCTACACCCCCTCCTTCTTTCTCCCCAAAAACTGTACATTGATGTCCTTTTGGCCTGCTTTTAAAATTCTGTATATTGGCAAGCATCGGTGTAACTTGTAAAAGCTGCATGTTTTCCCTTGTTTATCCTATAGTTTTGCCAGGCAGTTGTGATAAAGGCAGCAGATTTTATAAATTAATACATTAAAAAAAATATTAAAGCAATGCGGCATTAGGTTTTCTTCTGTGTTTGCCCCGTGGTGACAAAATCTGTCACATGGCGGGGTGATTTCATGGGTTGAGATAAACATTGGTGTAGCAGAAAATACTGACTGGTTGCTGGTGGTGCAGGGTCATTTGATTAGGACATTGTGGCTCAATGACAACATTTGATAAACAACTTGTCGTAAGAATTGTGCTTAATGTAGCTTTAAGATCTTAAAGAGGCACAGTTGTTGACATTTGTTGAGTAATGAACTGTGTCACTGCGGGTTTAAAGTTATTATTTTCAAGAGAATATGAGCCAAGTCTAATTTATCTTGTTACTGTGAATGTCTCTTTGGTCTTTTGTTAAAGAAAAAACTTTTTGGAATTAAATCCATCCATCAGTACCTAAATGTATTGTGTTAGATGGAAGCAGTTTTGTTCTTCTTTAAATATCTTTAAAAAAAATACTGGCTTTTGTTATGAGATAAAGAGATTTCAAATTACCTTTATCTCCAAATAATATGATTTTATTGAATTTTACGCATTTACCCAAAATGTAGAACCCAATATCCCTGTTATTGTAAGATAATCAGTGCTATACTGGGCTAACAGAATAAGCGCGGAAGGTGACAATCCTTTTGAATTAACGGTGAGAAGGGGTCTTATTTGAAACGTACAGTGCTGTGGAATGCTTGCTAAACTCAAACTCAAATCAAAACGCTGAACTCGTTCACTGAGATAATAGCCTGAAATCCCTGTTTGCATTAGCGTTTTCACAGCCACCCTACTGGTGGACTAATCAGGGTGGGTAATGCCGACTTCACACTGCACGACATTCGTGACGTATCGCCTCCAGACACAGCAATGGAACAAGTCAAGTGTCAGGTATCTTTAAAATATCTGGCTGCAATCAGGTTCAGACAGAATTGTTAGGCTCGGTCCATGTCTGGATCAACTTTTCAGTCCCGATTTAAAGCTCTAAATTGGACATGTACTGTACAGGCAAACAGCCGAGAGTATAATTTTATAGATCTGCGTGCAAGAGACTGCATTTATACACCCACACATGTTCTCACCCATCCCAGTTGTTCAAACTATCTCAATACTGGTATTCCAGATAACATGGTAAGTAACATGACTGTGTAGAAAGTAGAATTTGCTCTGCTTCAGTCTCCCAACGTACCTGCTGTGAAATGCACAGTAGTACGTCGACAAGCTAGAAAGATTGTCTCTAGTGTTGTGTGTGTGGGGTGGGGGGGCTTTATAGTGTGTGTGTGTGTGTGCGTTTTAAATTGATCCCACACCAAAATTCTTTATATTCTAAATTCCTGCGTGTGTTCGCTTACTATGAAATGTGTGCTCTTGTGCCCACCATCCAAGGAGATGGCTAGGCCACCCCCGCACTGACAGTGCTGTGTTCTTACTGTAGCGTAGTCTAATTTGGGTTTACAGGGAAGTCTTGTGGAAAATCAAAGTCCCACATTTAGCTTGATGGAAATGTTCCAGCCAATATACATGCTCTGCTGGAGAAATACTTTCTGTTCCAGTTTAGTTCAACACATTCTCTAACCAGTGACCTGTTTAGTACCAGCAACTCTGGATTTAGAAGAAATTCTGGCGATTAAGTAAATGAAAAGAAAGATTGGGTTGACAAGTAAGCCAAAGATGAGCCACGCGATGGAACCATCTCTGTTTTGACTTTCCTTTAGCTTGTCGTAAATGAGTGCTTCTTACAATATTGACTGTGTGTGTCATTCTGTATAAAAAGCACTCCCTTTATTTGTTTCAGTACCACTCAGGAACCTCAGACATCAACTATGGCTCAACGTTTTCTTGATGGACACTGTGTGTAGAGGATGGGTGGAGAATTGTCTGAGCCCAAGTGTGCTATCGGGGGAGGAGTAGAGACGAATGCAGGGGCACACACTGCCAGAGTTTATTTTTGGTTTACAGAAACAAATGTAATAGTTCCCCTTTAAACTCGATAAGTGTATTCTGAGTACTGGATACTTTTTTTTTTTTTTTGCGTAACGGGGATATGGGAAGACTGCCCACTCATCTAATTACCATACTGTAACGTGGGCATACATACGCTGTCAGCACTCAAGTGCTTATATAATTCAGCCGAGGCTCTATTGTTCCCTGGGTCTGTCCACTTCCATTGTGCACACAAAGCAACTCACAAGGGCACGGATGTTTTTATCTTTCCAGCTTCTTGACACAATGTCTTGTGAGATGAATGCCTGAGTATCGATTTGGCTTCCTCCATTTTTCGAAATGATTACTGTCACTAGTCTTCACCCTTCCAGTTAATTTACACTGATTTCCCCTAATCGTTTTCCTTAATGACTGTTTAAAGGGTAAAAGCAATTCTCTCCGTTGCATTATGCGCACAAATATAGCATTAATCATTTAGGAATGACCAGCTTCTGGCTATCTGGAGCATAGTTAACCATGGTTTGTCATGAAGACCCTTTGTCTTGGTGACTTTTTTTATTATTATTATAAATACTTCCAAGGAAACAACATCTCAGAAAAGACATGATGCACTTAATATGCAATATTATATTTCCCTTTGTGTTGAGGAGGTAAGACCTGATAAATACGTTGGCAACATGCATTAGTCTGTGGCTGCTGGGACTACAGTAAGTAGTCCAGTTTTCCTCAAGTTTATGTACCATTAGACTTCTTCACACGTGTATAGCACGGTCAACCAGCCACCAATGCTAGCTCATCAGCGTGTTTAAATCAAACACACCCGTGTTTGACTGTTACAGTTTGTTATTTATATAGCTCTACTGTATGACACCTCTGGGATAGGCTGACATGCAAAGAACTGCCCAAGTCACTGCCCACGTCACATGGACCCTTGCACCTGAGACCACAGACCAACAGCCGGAACAGAGTTAGGGACAGCATCTGACCATAACGACATGAAGACTGGAGTTGTCAGATTGCATATCTGCAGGAGCTGTCAGGGAAGAGTTCAGCTTCAATCCCTGTCACTTGTGCCTTCATGCCAAACATTTGTGTTTGCTTCCTCTGCTTTTGGTGGGATGGGGGAGATGCATCCTTATTGCCTAGTACACCCAGGATTCTGACAGACGTACACTGTGCACTACCTCTGCCTTTGATAGACAGCCTGACGTCGCTGGTCTGACTGGGAGAGAGGGCAGCGGCCAGCAACCCCTCTGGATTTTAAAGAAATTAAATGCATTCAGATTTACATAAACTGCAAGGTTGTTCACGCACGCACGGCAGTTTGTAATTGCTTGTTAGAAATTAACTGTAGGCACAGCTAGGGCTGGACAATAATTCAATATCAATATATATTGCGATATGAACTTTTTCAATAATTACTTTTTTATTCATTTCCGGTATTTCAATAAGATATACATTTGTCACTGAATGACGGGCGCAGCAGTCAGCTCGCAGGGCTCTTACAGTGCAACCATTTCACTCGGAAATGCGACTAAATATCTTGGTGTGCAAATATGAAAAAATATTTAGGCCCACTTTGTGCGAGTGACTTCTAGCCACTATGTTCGCAGCTCAAATATGCTCAGTTGCGCATTATGAAATCCCTGTGCACAAGGACAATCGTGCGGCGCTCACTGGGTACCTGTTACAAACGTTTGTGTAACGTTTGTGTTTACCGTACTCTCACGTGAAGCTACATTGTACACGTCACAATATTACGATCTATAGTACAGTAAAATTATACATAGTTTCATATGGCTATTAATTTAAATAGGAAGTTATAAGAATATATCTGTATAGCCTAACTTTTAAAGATCTATTCCATTCAAAATTAGGTTTATTCAAATTTCTATATTCTAGCCTATATGCTGTTTGTCCTTCTCTACCTTGAATACCTCCACAGTAAATATGGAGACATTTTTATATGAATGAGGAAAAAGTGTGGAAAAAATACAATATACCGTATGTGACCATGTCACAAGCAAATCTACTTCAGTAGATATTTTATTATAGGTCAAACCTGATAATGTAGGCCTAATCATCTCTCCTTTGTCAAAAACCAAGCCATTCAGACATAATACTATAGAGATTATCATTCACTGAAAACAAAATACTAAAGGTGAATAATTGCATAACAGTTATGCTTGGTTTGAATTTTGACTTTGCTCCCATATTTTTGTCTGTACACTTCATTTTTTGTCTGTGCTCCTAAATGTTTTAACTGAAGAGCACGTGTGCTCCTTGGGAATAAAGTCAGTGTAGCCCTGCCAGCTGTATTCAATGTGAACAGAATAGAAACTACGTGCGTGATGATTTGCACTACAGCCAGTGCAAAGCAGTATGGGCTGTTTTCAGGTGCCAAATAATTTTACACAGTCTGTAATGTCTTCTGTGGAACGTCTAATTCATGGGACAAAAGTGCTTAGTCACACGCACACCAAAATGTTACTGACATATGCTAAAAGGTGAACATTCATTTGTATGTTTTTAATTTCTAAGATATTATAGTTGCATAGGTTTCAGGACTTGGCAAATGCATTTTTCTGAAGTTTTCAAGTACTCAGTTGTGGGTGTTCCTAGCAGTTATTCTGAGGCTTTTATTCTTCATATCGATATCGGAATTATACCGTATCGACAGAAATTATTAAATATGTCGTGATATAAATTTTGTCCATATCGTTCAGCCCTAGGCACAGCTCACCAGAGCCCATTGGTACTATAATAATTATCGTGATGAATTTTCTTTTCACTTGTGTTCCTCATAGCTATCTTTTCCTTTTTCAGATGGAGATGGGCGATTTCACAATTTGTCAAGAGTTTGTATTGGCCTTTCCATGCACTTTTAGTCAGTATATCCAAAATGCATTCGTCAGTTGAATAGTTCATACGTAGGGCTGTCAGATGCGATTCAAATTTAATTGTAATTAATCGCACGCTTCACATGATTGCAATAAATAAATCACACATTTTTACCTGTTCAAAATTGTGCTTTAAGCAAATTTTGTATTGTCATTAAACTAAATGCAAACATTTGCATAAAGATGGCATTTGTTATAAAAATATATCACATGTAGGTACATTTTTTAACTGGTAATAATGCAATTAGTCCCATATAATTACGTAAACCACGCAATTAATCGCCTGACAGCCTTAGTCATAAATCAGCATACTTATGACCTATAAGTAAATGCACTCAGTTTGTTTGACTTCAGCAGTAATCAAGGCTTACTTAGTTACTATGCATCATACCATTGCATATCAACCAAAATGAATTGCCAAGCATAACATAGAGCAGGAAGGAAACCATTTTATTTTCTAAATTTAGAAATGGTGACAGGCAGATGATTGAAACGGGGGATATGGGTAATGGGAAATATATAAGGTAGAGAGGTGAGGTCAGTGGCAGAGTAACCCAGCTTGATGAATAAGTGGGTCGTGAGTCTCTTGTGGGAGATGTAGTACAGAAAGCTCGATCCAGGACAGAAACAATGTGAGTTGTGACTTAGCTCATTGGCTCTTGTTGTAGATTGAAAGCTCTTATCTGGTTGCTTGAAATCATTCCCCAACTTATTTTTTTTGATGAAACCTAAAACCATCCACAAATTATTCAAATGCATTTGAATTTACTCTGAAAATGGTGATGAATTCTAATCTTTTACTGTACTTGTGGCGTATATTATACAGTACATGGGCCCTACAGTACGTCACAATCAGGAAAAATCCAGAGAAATGCATTTAGTTGTCCTTGTACATTTTCATTTGGATGTTTTAATCAATAGTCCATAGCTGCTATAATCATCTCTTATCATTTGTAGTGTCGACACGCAGCATTTTACAATGGAGCTGAATTCCATTTTCTATTAACTTACTGTCGAACCAAGACTTTGTCAATATCTCTAGCAAAGACTATAAATGTGAATGTATAATATGGATATTGCATTACTTTTACTATTTGGCAATATTTTGAAAAAAAAAAGTGACTTATTCCTTCTCTTTTGCTCTCTCAAGTGTTTGGGGTAGCCAGCAGTACATTTCCCAGATTTTCTTGTCTTATTTTTCTTTAAGACTTATGAACCCAACAATAATAACGATCCTAAATCTTTACTCTTTCATTAATTCAGGAAGTTTTTTCTGCCCTGTCCTGATTGGCTCTGAAGCTGACGTTTGCTCTACTCGCTGTATCCTTGTGACATCTCATTTACACAGGGTAATAATGCTTTCCAGTGTTGCATTAGCAATGTAGCTCATGGTATCCTTTTGAGCACTAAGACTGGGGTCAAAGGAATGAACCACTGAAATGAGTCAGTGGACTGCTATCATAGCTGTAGCTGGTGTGTACATGAGAGGTCTCTGTAATCTCTCATAGCCTCATTTAACCCAGTTAAGCTCCTCACTCGATGCGATGCCAAGGCCACAACAAAAGGCCCCAGAGGTTCAATAAGCATTACAATATGAAGGGAATAGATACCTCAACATTTTTCTAAATCATATTCCTCTCCAGCATTGTTACGGGTGAAGCTGTGCTAATTGACATCCTGCCTTCTGCATTTGCCAACGTGGATTGTGCTTCATCCCTAGGCGGTCTGTAGTGGAGATTAAAAATCGACTGAGGTCAACTGGATAATTAGACACATTTGTTTGTGAATGAAGCAGATTTAGTTGTATAATGAGACTTCTATAGCGCCTGTTCCCGACAGTACATTGTACAGAATGCTAACCAACGTAACCCCAGGTCATTAAACTCTGAATGAGACAGATTTGCATCATTTAATTGTGCGAGCATCTTCTAAATGTATAAGGGAGGTTTACCTGTGCTAAATCTTTTCATGCTCAAAGAGGATGTTTTCAGTTTTGTATCTTTATATTTTCATTGTATGAATATTTTATGAGGGAAGCCAAGTTGACTCTCAGCTCTTTGTCAAGTTGTTTGCAACCTTTACAAATACAAAATGCAATTTTTAAACTTAACTTTAGCCTAAGCGCAGACGTTTGATAATAAATGGAACATATAAGACAATGCTTTTAAGCGAAGCTGCAAAGAATGTTTACATGCTGCCGCCGTGTTGTTAACAATGCCTTTACATCTCTCTTTCCCCGTTTTAAAGTGCAATGCATCACCCCGGACAACAGCTGCTACCCACATAGAGGTCCCTCCACCTCTCGTTCCACTTGCTGTGCCCCCCAGAGGATGCTGGGGATGTGTCGTGGTCGCAGGAAGTTCCTGGCGGCATCGCTGGCTGCGCTCTTCATCCCAGCACTCACCTGGCTTTACCTGTCAGCTGGGAACTTTCAAGGTGAGGGGGGAGGGGAATACAGGCAGTTATGTCATGAAAGATGACCAGATTTAATAAATATATATTTTATGATATTCTGTGATCTTTTCTAATGCCTAGAATTTCAGGTCTAACAAATGTCTTTCTGATTATCCAAGAATTTTGAGTTGCCCAGCACACAATGTCGACCACTGAGGTCCCGAGGTGGAATATTAATGAATTATTGAGGCCTGTCCAATGTTGATTACTTCCTCAAGACAATTTAGTCTAGGAATTAATGCAGCCATTTTAATTACTTTGTTTTGGAGGATTGAAATTCTACTGTAGTGCCATTATTAATAAAGATTAAATTGACAATTTTGCCTGGCGGGGGGGTGGGGGGGTGGGGGTAGGTCAAAGTCAATGGAGAGCAAGTTCCCATAATGCAATAGCCACCAAGGTCTGTGAAGTAATTATTTGACTTGGCAGTAAACTCCTGGCAGTATAAAGTTGCTGCCAGGAGTCTGATGCATTGTGAAAGGACATGGCTAGAGGCAGCCTCAGCTATAGGTGAGGTCTGAATAGCTGAGACAGGCACAATGTGGTTACACCATCTCTGCCTTGTTCTTGTTGTCTCTACATCTGGTTTCTCACCCCCTAAATTTCATTCCCTCTCACTGCTGTGGGTTTAGCTCGTACACTGGAGGAAGGGAGGTAGCGATATCTTGGGATTATTTGTGCTTCGTCCAGATGAGGTGCAGGTTGGATCAGCCACATATTGCATTTTGAGACCGTGGATAGATATGGGGTGTGTGTGTGTGTCTGTATGGAGGGATGGATAAATAGTCTGCCGCAGAATAATAGATTTTTCAGTTCACTTCCTGAAATGTAATAACATTAAGATGAATATGTTGATGCTGTTGGACCTATTTAGCAGAGGTGAAATCTCATTTAAAGCAGTTTCTGATCACTGAGGCAAGGTCCTTGAATAGATTCCCAGCCGACACTGTAATGTGGTGATTATTATTGTTGGAAATGAGTAAATATGAGCTGCATCTCTCTGACACACTGCAAAACCCTCAAATGCTGGTTCTCTTGGCATAATAGCCCTCAGCTAGCCTCACAGATTTCCATGGAAATACGAATTTGGGAACAAAAGAGCCTTCTTCTGTCTCATCCTCATTAATCACGTCTCTTGTTCATTGCTGTACATTTTCCACCTTCCTGCGTTATTTATTTCTGCGAGTTAAAAAGTCTGGGCCCACATTTCAGTGGTGCAGGAGAATCTTTCATACTAATGAAGAGGGGATGGGGGTGATTATGCCCCTTGAAACATTCCTTCTGCCAGCTCAAAAGCACAATTGAAAATGTCTGTTCTAAGCATTAATTAACACCTTAGGGCGATTTTACACACCGAGACCTGGGGCCCTCTCTTAGAACCGGCGCAAAGCGGGAACGCTTTGCTAGTTTCAGAACGACACAGTTGTCATTTTCTTGTCCACCACCCAGGTTGTTTAAATAACAAATGCACTTGCACCCATTTGAGTGCCAGTGGGTGTGGGAAAGTGACTGCGCGATTAGTAAAAACCTGGTCTTAAGTCAACCCGCGGTGCATCAAGATAGTATATCCTATATACACGAGTGTACACTATACTTGGTACACACCGAAGGATGCACAGGATTGCGCAAACAAGCAACGGATTAAATATTCCAAATACAATTTGAAATATGATTGTGGCACGCCAGTCTTTTATATGCCGTTAAAATGGCAAAAAGACAGTTAACCCTCGCGCTGTCCTAAGGCATTTCAGCAGACTAGCAGCAGAGGGAGCAAACCGCGGAATGTCATATGTCCGTGTTGTGGTTACTGCCCTCTACTGGCAAGTGCACCGGGTCATTTTGACGCATAGTACAGTGCGAGGGTTAAGTTAAAAGATGTCCCAAAACAGTCCCAAACCGTTGCTACTGAACACATTTCTGCAGTGCCTGTACCGGTTTCTTCACCTAAGCTTGGATATTCCTAGAAACCCCAGACCATAAAGCTGCAAGAAAGACCCTGACTTCACAACTTCTGTTGCTCTTCGAAACGTAAGCGGTGTTCTGCTGCTCAAGCTGCTCCCTTAACTGCTCCCTCCTCGCCATCCCATTAGCAAACTGTTCATCTGCT
The DNA here is from genome assembly GCA_025447795.1 of Speoplatyrhinus poulsoni. NCBI lineage: Eukaryota > Metazoa > Chordata > Actinopteri > Percopsiformes > Amblyopsidae > Speoplatyrhinus > Speoplatyrhinus poulsoni. The sequence continues at coordinate 269 of JAOEGT010115876.1, read as the reverse complement.
GCGGTGGGGAGCTGAAACCAGGCCAAAACAGAAGCACCACTAATTGACAGAACAGAAAGACAATGCCCTAAAACCAGGCCACCTTGACTGGCTGATCTTCTACCGCCAGACCATTATTTCACTATACATCCATATTGTATGTTGTTATTGCTTAACCATTTATTTATTGCCAAATGGATTTTAAAGCTGCAGGATCCATCCATCCATCCATCCATCCATCCTCTCCCGCTTATCCGGAGTCGGGTCGCGGGGGCAGCAGCTTCAGCAAG
>JAOEGT010115865.1:0-12185 GCA_025447795.1 Speoplatyrhinus poulsoni | reverse complement strand
GGGGGGTGATGTCACAGAGGGTTATGGGTGAAGTCACAGAGGGCTATGGGTGGTGATGTCACAGAGGGCTAAGGGGGGTGAAGTCACAGAGGGCTATGGGTGGTGATGTCACAGAGGGCTAAGGGGGGTGAAGTCACAGAGGGCTATCTGTGAAGTCACAGAGGGCTATGGGTGGTGATGTCACAGAGGGTTATGGGTGAAGTCACAGAGGGTTTGTCCATTTATATAGTCTATGCCACTGTCCTATAGAAAAGGTCACCATATTTAGGGTTAGCAATGTTACAGCTGACACCCAGGTGTCATGTTTTATAATCCCTTATTGTCCCTTTAAGCATGTAACTTGTATAATATTTTATATTTATGTTGAGTATTGAGTATGCATGCCATGGGAATAAAATGCTGGGAGTATTTTGATATGGGATACATATCAGAACTACTTCAATACATGGACATGTCACGTGCAATCAAACAGTAACCGGCACGCTGGCCCTGCCCAAAGAACAAACAACCACGAAGGAGCAGGTCTGGTCCAATGTAACCAAACTGTACAAACACAGATACCGCAGCACTTACATTACCACCCTAAAAGAGAGGCCTACAGGGGATTACCAGGCTAAACACCCATTCAAATGTCCCTGATTAATGGCTAGGTCAGACATACAAGACTATATCTCTACTGGCTAACACCTAGCTAGCCTTATTGTTTCGAGGACCAGTGATGCCTAGCCTACGGTAGACACAATAGAACACAATGCCCAGCCAGAGAGAATATATAAATATGTACAAATAAATAACACTTTAAAAAAAAGCTTTAAAATATTGAAAGTGCAATTGTTGTTTTTACCTTGTGACAGTGTTGAATAGTTTGTCAGGTTTACTCTCTAGCTGGTAATATTCTGCAGACTTTCTTCCGGGTACCGGAACCTTGTATAAAGAAACATGGCAAGCACATTTTCCATAACACAAACAATATTTAAATAATCTAAATTTTTAAAAGAAAGCTTCCACCTTTTCTTGCAAGTTAAAATAAACTGTTGTGGCTACTTGGTTCCTACGATGAACCACACAAGTGAATTTCTTTCCCACACTAGGTTAAGAACCTCTTCGTTTGCCAAAGGGCGTGCCATCATGAACAAATATAGATTAATATTTGACTGGGCCTTTACACATGTGCCCTGCTCAGTTGTTTCATTGAGTTAGTATGTCCTGCAGTCACAAGGGTACTAGTTGTTGTGACGCATCACGATTAAGGATCTGTCAACAGTCGAGCGACTAGTTAATTTGAACGCTATGATTAAACTTCGCAGACTCACCTGTCTGTAGAAGTCAGCGGAGGGAGAGGACCGAGATCGCACGTGGAAACAGTGTGGTTTGGCCTTCTCCTCCATGCCGGGTTCCAGGATGTTGTCCGCTGAGAGGTATCGCTCAGTGGCTTTTGTTTCAGGTGCGCTCCACCTAGCCTCATACTCGGCGAAGGTGCCTAGTCTTTGCTGCTCCGACAGGGACTGCTTGTGCACAGGGTAGGAGATCCCTTGACCCTCCTCAATGTATCTGTACTCTGCGGAGGAACTAGCTCGGCTTCTGGCAGATCTCATTTCGTGTTTCGCTTCACTGTTGACGTCGTGATGAGCTTTGGGCCTGATGTCTTTCGAGTCCTCAGAGTAGCTTTTAACAGATTGCTCGGATATGGGTTTAGCAAAGGTGGCTTTGCTAGAAGTCTCAAAGACCTTCCGCTGTTCGGCAAAAGAGCTTCTATTCTCAGTGGGAGGGCGGTCTTCTTTCATTCCTACCTCATGCATCTTATTCGGCTCAGAGAAAGACTTCACCTTTTTTTCGGCGGAGAATCGCTTTCTGCCTCCGATGCGAGTCACGTGACCACCAGCTGAACCAGATTTATTCGCCGTGGACTCTGAGACGGTTGGCAGCGGGGTCACGTCTTTACGGGGCAGGACCGAGGACGAGTAGTGGGGCACGGGCTCCGCTCCGGAATGTTCCGCTAAGACGGGCTCCAGGTCCCTCCTCCTGAAAGATGTAGCCTTGAGCACGCGCGCTTGGGCCTCCTTCAAGTTGTCCTTATAGGTGCTTGTGAAAGAGCCGTCTGCAGGGGTCGGCGCGGGGCCCTCTCTAGACCTCCAGGGCTCCTGATCCTCCTCAGCCTCGATGCCCAAAAGGGTGGCCGCACTCGTGCTCTTCTGCAGCCTAGCCCTCCTCATTTGGATTTCGTTCCGTAAAGTGGTGGCAAAACGGTCACTGCGTCTGACCTGGCTGCTCTCAGCGGTCTCCTCGCAGACATTTCCCCTGGGTCTGTGGTCTGGGAGACCCGGGGTCTCCATGGACAGTGAGTGGAGCATGGGGGTCGTTTTGGGGCAGATGGCCTTGTGCTCCGGGCCCTGGTGGTGGACGTTTGGCGGCGACGCTGACCACCGCGGATCGGCCGCTTTGCAAGGTGGCGAGCTCGTGTAGTGGGGCTCTGCATTGGCTGCAGTGTGTTTTCTGTGGATCGCCCGGTCTTCACACGTGGGATTTCCCGAGGGGGCCTCCAGTCCAGCAGGGGGAGTAACTGTGGGCAGCTTATGATGGATGCCGAGACCGTCATCCTGCTTGATGTGTCCGTTGCTCTCCGTTCTGTGGGAGAGTTGGTGTGGTTGAGGCGGCGGATACTTCCCTTTGTTGTCGCCCTGGATGCTGATGGAATTCCTGCTACTTCCGGTCTCCGGAGCGTCCGCATCGGCTGTGCTTTTCCTGTCGCCCGTCCTTCCCGACATGGGGTGGGAGACGGGTTGGCACGGCGCTGCCATGCTGTAGTATCGGCTGTGCACGCCGCTCTCTGGGCTTTGATCGATGGCCAGGGAAGCTACGTGCGCCCTTCCCTGACTTGGACCTCCGGACTGAACCGGGTTGTTAGTGGGCAGCTCCTGCATACTGCTGTAGTAGCCATTTGCATTCTGTGCCTTTGGTACGGATGTGGTTCGGGGCTGGGAGTAGAAGGGGCTTTTTTCACCATAATGCCATTGGTAATAGGTCTGGCCTACGTGCGGGGGCTGGCTTTGCCGAACATCAGTGGTGGACAGAGAGTACTGCCTGTGTGTATGGAGCTGGTTGTTATTGGTGTTATCGGCTGGTGAAATGTAGAGACCGTGATTGTCGCTTTTGGCGGAAAAATTGCTGCTATGGCGGCTCTCAGGGGGGCGTTTAGCGTTCTCGGAGCGCTTGTCCGGTCCCCTAGCGTGGACGTGTGAATCAGGTGCCTCAGGGTACGCGGTCACGTGCCCCCTATCATGTACCTTGGTAGCAACAAAGCTGTCACTTCGTACCGGTGGCGGAGGCGGGGGAGAGGGAGAGGATGTTTTATTTTTATCTGGAACGTGCCAAACGGGTCCGAAGCCGGATCTGCTGGAGCTGGAGTGGCGGGAGCCGGCCTGTTCCTCGGCTCCACCCGGCATCTGCAGGTATCCCGGCCTGTCGTCCTGTCTGACGCCTTCGCTCGCGCTCTGGCCCGCTCGGCCGTTGCTGTGCTTCCCAGAGGCGGAGTCCCAGTGGCTGACCTTGTAGAGCACGTTCTCTGTGGAGGCGGTGTTGCTCTTAGACAGTGTGTAGTCGGGCGTCCCGGAGCTGGTGGAGAAGGAGCTGTAAGCAGAGTCTCGCTTGCCTCCGCCGAGGTGCTCCACGCTGTTGGTGAACTTGGTGGGGGAGAGCTGCCCAGAGGCGGAGGGGTGTGACACGTGCTCTAGACTGTCCATGCTGCCTAGAGAGCTGTACTGGTCAGACACCCGCCGCAGGTTTGTCTGCTCCCAGTCAGTGCAGAGGTCACTGGAGGAAGAGCTGGGGATTAAAACAATTCAGAATGTCAGAAATATATTAAAAACACACACACACACACACACACAATAAATGAATACATGTAAAATAAACAATACAATAGGCCTGCATGCCAAATATAAAGAAAAGTGTGGTTAAACAAATATGGTTTAGACAGACTTTTCATGTGCTGTGTCAAATGACACAATGATTTATTTGGTTCAATACATAAACGGTTTATAGGCAGGCATACTCTGAGGAAACGGGAGAAAAAAGTATTTAATACAGCATAATCAAATTCTGTATGAAAGAGCTTCAGTTTGATCAACGACAGCAAGTAAATGATGACAGGAGAGTCAGAAGCCCATTTCCTGATCACAAGGTTACCTTGCATCATATCCAGTGTGCCAGGATGGTGGGGGAGGAGACTGCGTTTTGGCAACCTCAGATTGGCTTTCATTGAATTTGGTGGAGTGCCAGGAATGAGGCCTGCTTATGGGTTCATTTCGCCTGAAAATAGGGAAAGAGATCAAAGACCACTAGTAGGCCCAGTGTATGTTCCTCCACAAATCACTCAATCCTAACTCACCACCACAGACATGGCAACTCAGTCAGTAATGCATGTGAAACCTACCCTTTAAAACAATTCTTTCTGTTATGCATGTCAGGAAAAGGTACAAGACAGATACATTATATCACAACATGATATCACATAAATCAAAACATGATATCAACATAAAACAGTCAAACCTCTACATTTGTTTACGCATACACAAAACGGTAAAGTTAATAAGATGTACTCCTCAGCTTGTGGCCAGAATTAGCCTTGTGGTTGAACGTGGCTCTCTACTCCCCACACCCACACACAGTGCTTCAACATAAACAGTGAGCTACAGAGGAGAATAGAACACAATCGAGGAGGTCACCTTTAAAAGACTCTATGCCACAGACCAGTGCATTGCATGCTTTACAGATGGTAGACAGTGGTCTGGACAGCGGGAGCACACCACAGAATGAGCAGAGGTGCTACTGTGTGAGAGGGATGGAGGCGATGACAAGACCACACGGATGAATGACAGACTCACGAACACAACATCGCCCGGCAGGGACGAGAAGGGCAGAGAGAAGGGATGGACGCTACCAGCCGCTATGTGTTCTTTGCAGCCATACCTCATGGAACTTCGCAAAATCTTCGTAAGAAAGCTTCTCGCCACATGCACGTCATTCTCGGAAGGCATTTTCTGAGCTACAATATCCACCATTTTCATATTCCTAGGCAGCAGAGGGGGAACAAACATTCGAAGAACTGATATGACACTGGACTCACAATTAACAGTGAAATAAAAAATAAAATAGAATAAAATAAAAAAACATATCCATGACTTATGGACGCTAATGAATGTCTTCAGAGGTACTTAGATGCCCTTGCAGCTAAGTAAAATCATGAGACAAGGACACTCTTGTTACCGTAGGATGCTTAAGACAAATCTAAACTGTAACGTATTTGTTAAAGCAGGCACCTAAATTGTCACCTACTGTATTTGTTAAATGCGGGACAGTTGTATAGTTTACATTACGTCTTGTGGGGAGAGGTGTGACTATGCCATTCAGTTCTGTTAAACCCTCGGCCATGTAGCTGCAACAAAGCTAGCTTTTGTCAAAAATGACGTCAACATAGCATCTTCCCGTTTGAATCACCTCCACCACTTAAAATTCCATATTCACATGGCATTGGATCACAAGTTTCAAACCAACATTAGGACCAAACAGTTATACATTTCCAGATGTTTAGTAAGTCTGGCCCAGCAGTGTGTCCCTGCAAGACTAGGTTTACATGTCAGTAATGCATGGAGTCAGTGCCCCCTCTCCTGGTCAAACTATGAATTGCTCCTACATTGTAAAATATGAGGCAAAATGAGCCAGAAGAACTAACCATGACAGAATGGCATGATGACCTCATATGACCTAATATTACCTAAAGAAGACATAGTTGAGCTGTGCAATTCAGACTAAGCCATATGGCCCTGTGGGGAACACAAACCCGGCAGGGACTGAAGGGCTTAGAAGCCAGAGAATCCCTTATAAAAATCAGATCAGACACCTCATCTCTAAGGCAAGCTGTTGTCTGCCTCTCAGACAAACCTAGCATTACGCAATCACAAGTCCCCGACCATGCTAGTTGCAACAGTCATGGCACTGGTATAACTGATTAAATACACAAAAAAAGATAATCAATTTACAGATTCAATTGGAATTAATTGTTAAGATACAAGCTTATTGTTTCCGTTTAATTGAGTTATCTGGATATTCCTTGCCAGACAACCCTGCCAAAATAATTGTTTTCATAGATAGTAGTTAACTTTTGTAGACTATATCATAGTTTGACCTATACATTCTTCATTAAAATACTAATAGTTTGATTCTAGCCTTGGTTTAGTAGTACATATAGGCCTACGAAAATTGGTACAGGATAATTGATGTGGTCAAACCATAGTAGATCTATCACAGATAAAGAAAACTAATTTCACTCAGAATTGCCCTATACCGGTACTGGGTCCAGCTCTTACACAAAGCTCTGACTTGCTTTCATTCTCATTGGACAACACTGCCCTACAAAAACTATGAGGTCAAGAGGTCATGCCACCACCCCACCCCACCCACGACCCATCCTCCACAGACACAGTCAAAAAGCCTTGAATGATCAGAGAACAAGGCCTGCTTCAGACGGAGGTTGATCTTGTCGGCACTAGCAATTGTTGGTCAAACTTCACAGCGTAGAACACCAGTGCCGATTCTGCTAATCACCGAATGAACGAGCATTCAATCGGTGAAGCTCCACATAATGGGAACATTGCACAAAAAATTAAAAGTTGATAATAGTCACGGGCCATTTAGAGGACAAAGAGAGGCCAAAATGAGACTCAGTCTTCCGAGGATGTTTCTGCGGCACGGGGAGGTAGCCACACATGGCGTCTGCTATTGGTATGCAGATCAGCCCTGTTTTATTAGGCACATTGTCAGGGCTACAGCTGGGCCAGCACAGATATGCCAGGAAAGTGAATCGGTTGGCTGAGATGTGGGGGTTGGTGGTGGTGTTCACTGAGAGGCATGAGTGCAGCCCATTTTAAGCCCTTTATCACCAACAATTCAAATCATTTAAATTGTCCAACGTCTTACAAATCTGAATGTCATACTTCAGAGACGACGGGCCCAAGAAATAATGGGGTTCCTCATATATCTAATTTTTCCTAAGCCTCACATTGGAAGTGGCCTTAAGTATGTTTGTCCCATCTTAAATATTTCCGATCGTGACTTAGCCTGAACGAAAAACGATGCACGGCATTGTGCTAAATTACAAACAATTTAAGAAAATAAAGAAGGGTTCGGGGGAAGGGGCGGGTGTAACACAGAAGGGAGAACAACAATAAAGTATTAGGGTCACAAAGCACAGGGTAATAATCCTCCACGTCATCCTCCCCCGCTCATTACTCCAAATAGCATTCAATTACAGTTATTAAAAGTAGACACAAAGTAGCTAAATGTGCTAGCCAAACAAGCACACAGCAGTTAAGAGCCTGGAGACCACCCACGCACACACCTGATCCGCTTGCACTTACCGCACTTCCAAGTGGGTGGAGGTGGAGGAGGAGGAGGGGAGGGGGGGTGGGGGGTGGTCGGAGATTCAAATGTGGACACAGAAGGAAATGTGCTATCCACACCGCCGCGATGTCGCAGCTGAGCTAAAACAACCAGCCAGACTGCGTCTAAAGTGGCGAGGTGAAACCAGTTGTGCTCCACTGGTCCTCGGGCGCCGCATTCCACAGGCACTTCAAAGGCGGGCCAGAGCACAAAGGAGACTTCAGCAGGCTGCTGGGGTCCCGACCATCACCCACCAGGGCCCCTCCTACCCATCCGCTAGCTCCCCTGAGCACAGATCAACAGGCCCGGCAGGTCACAGTTTTAGCCTACATACAGTATGGCATGGCCAGGTTCACTGGAGCTTAGAACGTCACCCTGCCTGGTAGAATTAGTTTCAACTGAGGGGAGACTTCCCTTTGGACTGTTGGGGTTTACCCATGAAGAGGGTGGGGGTGGCAGAGTATACAGAGAAGGAGGAGGGCTATTGTCACGACCAGTCCCCTTGGGAGTAATCCCGATCCTTGTGTCTTCTCATTGGCTCTCGGGACCCATATGCTAATGTGGGGAAGAAAACGCCAGACTTTTCTTGTGCCCCTCTGCCCTGTTGTGAGGCAAACAGGCATTTCTCCCAATTGCTATGACAACAGGTTGATCTCTAAGGGTACAAGAGCGCACCAGGCCCTGAAAGCCTTTGGTAACTAGGGAATGCAATGAGCATTACAAGTTAACCCCACAAGGACGTCAGCAGCACATGGAAAATACTGCGAATACTCCACCACAAGCGCATACGCGGACATACACATACACACATGCTTCTGGTTGACAGTTAAAAGTAAATAACCTTTGATAGGATTTGGAATTAGCTTGAGCTGGAAGAAAATAGAATCAATGTACTATAGATGAAAATGAAAATAGGTGAGATCACCTAGCATGAATATGTGCAGTACTTCTAGGTCTGAACCCACAGAGGTTTTCCATTAAACTTGTTCTGGCATTCTCACAAGTGGTCTGGTGATAGGTAAGCTTAGTGAACAGTTGTTGAGAACTGAAGCTGATGAGAGGTCAAAGCACCATAAAGATCTGTTGTGAGCAAACCAATCAAACATGCATTCCAGCATTTATTTATATATTTTCTAAACGCAGCATTTCTTCCCATAAAAGGAAGAACATGCATCTCAACACAGGTTCATAAACTTGTGTGATTATATAAATATGGAACATGCAACACAAAACTATTTATATTTTGAGTGAATGACAAACTTTGAGAGACGCTAGTTGGCAAGTTGGAGATGCTAATCTTGAGATCAGCTATAATACTTAAAATAACAATGATACTTTAAATTGCCATCTTCCATTCCATTTGTTTTATCAGACCACTCAAGAATGTTTTTGAGTAATCAAGGCCAAATCCCAAATATATTAAATTCAAACATTTACTCACTACTAAACGACGTCAGCGTGTTCACAATTACAAGTTCAGAAAGAAGAGGATATAACGTTTATTCAAAGTAAAGAGCAGCTTTAATTACAGTAAGTGCCTGGTTTACTCACTTAGCAAAATGTCAGCAAACGCTACAGCAAATAGGGAAAGCCATCAGATACTGCGTGCACCCAACCCTGGAAGGCATGCAGGTGAGTGGTCGGATACCAGCGGTCCGTGAGGGTCTCTCAAAAGCCTTCTTCAGCGGACCCCACAATCAGGCCAGTCATGTTCAGGTGAGAGAGGTGGACCGTGAGTGGCCTATAATGACCAGTGCATTCCTGGGCTGAGTGGCATACCAACTGTCAGCTCATGGCTGCCTGCGCTAACCCACAGCTCCAAAACACCTGGAAATGTTTTGTTTGGGGGCGCAGGGGCGGACGATTGCCGAGCGATACAGTCTGCTCTACATCCCGATCCTTACACCCTATCCATCACTGCAGTTCGCTTTAGTGTAGAACACAACTGTATTTCTTTCCTCTGGAAAAGCAGAGAAAATAAATACAATGAATGTGCTCTTCTTACCTCACTTTGTGAGGTAAGAAGTTGTTGTTAGCAACAAGCTAACAACATTAACCAGAATTAAAAGCCTGTTAAGATGTTTAAGGATGTTAATGTGTTTCTAATCATTACTATTTAGAACAAGTGGCAGCACATACAGTAATGTGCTGTGCAGGCAGCTGCCCCCTGCCTTCCTTTCGGCCCTGCATACAGTACGCCTTACCAGGTACAGTATAATTGGATTAGGCACCATGCTGGATCCAGCTCATTCAATGTAGCCATACTGATTACATTGGAGATATGTTGCTGCTGTACTACATGGATGTAAGTTAGTCCTTCACTACAGCAGCCAGCAAACATTAGATATGTGGGGAGGGGGGGGGGGGACAAAAGTGACCATGCTACTGACTGTAATTGTGCTGTATGCCAGAAGGGGGAACCCAAATTCTGGCAGTACAAAATAACTTGCCTGTTTATTCTGTAGGCAATGGTAATACGAGCCAGAGAGCAGGAATCTAAGATTTCTTTACATCTTTCGTGAACATATTCTTAAATTTAGAAGCATATCTTGTAAATATTAACTCTTCCAAAGTGATGGTCTGCTTATAAAGTCTGTAGTCATGGCATCCCCATTTAACAATGACTATGCTGTTATGTCTATGCTGTTATATATTTGATGGATGAAAGAATGGATGAATGTTTTTGTCTCAAATGTTTAAACACAGCAAATTATAGCAAATGAGAAAATATATTTGTGTGAAGTGGCTGAAATACATCATTTTCTTTTATCATGACCCTCTAGTTATATTAACCTACATTTGATTAGCGTTTGTGTGCAGAGATTAGGATAACATGTGTCTGTTTAAAGATGAATCTCAAGGCCTGCCATAAAGGATACCTAATTTGACATGCTGCAACTGAGCGTCTTTTAATTATCATACAAAACAAAGTGATCATATTAAAAAACAATCAATAACAAACAGACAAACCAGAGAGGCTAGTGACAAGCCTCTCCCTTTTCTCAAATTACATCATACTCGTAGTTTCGCACTCGTCACCACATGCAAAGCACACAGGGTAGATCAAACTCCTCCCTGTGCTTTAGAAAGACCACACCTGTTTGGAGGAGCAGGTTCCAACAGCTTCCTGATTCTCCCGTCAGGCCTTCCCCCCCCCCAAACATGACACCGACACACAAGGGCCCATATTAAGGCTATAGTAAAACTACATTCACTTCAGACAGTTTAGATTATCTGCAAACTGCAGGTTTTAACTCAGGATTGAAGTAATGGTGTGTATCCTACATCAGCTCAGCACTGTCTGAGGCTCAGTAATGACCTAGTATCACCATGCAGTGTTCCATTTTGAACACACTTGTTATTGTGGCCATGTAAAATGAATTACTTAGAGGCTAGCTGAGAGCTACAGTACAGTACGTGCCAAGACAACCTAACAGCATTGTGTGACACAGGGCTAAATGCTCTAAGGTCGCCAATGTAAACACAAAAAGGTATGGGAATTACCATGTTAGGTGAACTTTAAACATTTGGTTTTATTTCCCCTTTTCATACAGTTTCTGTGAAGCTGCATATTTAATGATTCGGTAACAACAAAGGTATTCATTGTAAAAAAATAAACATTTATAAAAATGCAGCAGTTAAGAACAATAATGTATGCTGAAACAGTCATTTGTAAATACAACTAGGTGCGATATACACAACCACATCTCTGTGCAGAGATAAACTAGTGTGTAGACTTCCTTGTATGGAGCCATTTGTTTAAGGCTTACGCTATGATATGACACAACATAGCAAGAAATCCAGACAGCAAGCCAGGACAATGAGACTAATGTTTCACACACACAATGCGTTTGTGAGAAGGCTTTCACAACTCAGTTAAATCAGTGATTCAGCACTAGCTTTTTGTATTATACATACATAAAGCCCCTATGGACAACTTTTGACTTTAAAATAATTCAAATTGTTTAGGAAACCACAACTAAAATGACAAAGGAATACAGAATACATTAGCTGACCAACAAAAGCATATAAACTTTTTGCATTGTTACACACCAAAGAAATTACAATATTTTTGACACGCATGTGAAATATCAGCCCCAAGCTACACACTTATATAAACAGCCACAGTATCACCCTTCACTACATACCACAAACCAAACTCCTTTAATGCATCATTCATGTCTGTAGTGGCTGTAACAGTGAACACACATTTAATGTTTAAAGGGCATACTACAGTGAAAACCCAGTCAAAAAAGTGACTGGGTTTTAGAATTTAGAGTAAATGCATACAAGCATAAAAACGACAACGGTATAAACCCAATCTCCATCCAAAAAGATCTGGACTGACACAGTTTATGCCTATCCCCAGGTAATCTATTCCAAGTCATACCTTCTTCTAATTGTTTCGACAGTAGCCGTAATTGGCTAATGTGTAAAGAAGCCGAGTGACGCCACTGCTTCCTGCTCTTGACTCTCGAGCAACGTGGAAAACTGTGTCAGTCATACTGAACTCTCCCTGATTGCAAAGTGTAACCTGGCAAACAGGCCCGTCCAGCTGCAACACCTTAGAGATCCCAGACAAAGCAGGCGGATCTACACGCTTAGATTCAGGCACTCGGCTACTGTGGCCTAGACCGGGGGGTTCTCAAACTTTTCAGCTCGCGACCCCCCAAAATAACAGTGCCAGAGACTCGTGACCCCCGCTATCCCCAGAGGTGGTAGAAGAATAACAGCCATATTATTATTTG
>JAOEGT010115854.1:0-12185 GCA_025447795.1 Speoplatyrhinus poulsoni | reverse complement strand
CTGAGACCACTTTGCCTTGGGAGACCCTACCAGGAGCACTAGGCTCCAGACAACACAGCCCTCAGGTTCATAGGGGCTCACTTAATGTCTGATAGGTAAAAGTTTATCTTTACACTACACCTTCACAGATTAAAATTGAATTAAAACAAATAGGCAAAGCCTACAGTAGCGCTTTGGAAAAGGCATAATAATAAGGTGTAAAAAATAAGGCAGACCAACCAAATCTGGAATGACAGTATCCACACAGCGGGCTGGAAGATCCCTGTGGTGAAGTCAAAATTGCTCAGTGTTTACAATTATATAAAAGCAAAATAACTGACAGAGGAAGGATTGCCTTTTTTCAAGCAAGTGACATATTGATATTTTAGTAGTTATTTGTTTTTATAACTTAATGTTTCATGAGATAATCTGCAAATTATAACACAATTCAGTATAATAGAACTTTCCGACTCAGGCTCTAAATCCCGCCCCCATTAAGGTTGCTAATGTCCCACATACCTTTGTAGCTTGAGGGACATTCTATGATATTTAATCTCATATTCCTAATAATATTGCAGTGTGCTTCTTGCCATGTTAGTCAACCTTGTTCAACAGCATTCTACAGAGAGGCACCAACTTGAGCTGTACCGTATTCAAAACATGAGTTCCGATACTGGTTGTAATGTATAATCTTACGGTTACAGAAAAAGCATTAAACAGCTACAACAGCTAATACATAATCAGTCATGGTACTAAAGGGCGGTGAAAGCATGTTTTTCACTATTTTATGGTGTTTTCACACCTGAAAGTCCGGAATAGGGTCCGGAACCAAGGTTCATGTTTTTGTTACATTGTATTCAGTTGATACCTACGGCTTTTTGTCATCACTTGCACCTTGATAATGATTGGTTTGTAACTGGTCGTGCGTCTGACGTCGGCGTGTTGTCAAGTCGCCATTTAGGCAGCCTTTTCTGAATGAAAAGTACAGATTAACTGATTAATTTCATTGCCATTATATTGTTCGCACCAAGCATTTGCAGCTACTCTAGACATGTTTGAGTTCACAAAATGGAACGTCTTCGAGTGCAAAAATTATATTGTTGCCGAAAAACAGATGATTATTTGTTCAAAGGCATAAATAGCCTAACACAAGACAGACCAATGGAGAGGAATAACAGGAGCAGATACAAACCAATAGATAATAAGCATGAGGCTGAGAATACCTTCTCACAGATGGGGAAATAAGACAGTGAAACACAGACAATGACACCAGACAAACAGTTATCCTGGGTGGACCGCAGACACTGACAAAACTATTAGGCTAAATATGAAATCTCCTCTCTGTGCTACCGCCGCTCATTTTCACTAGTCATCCGGCCTACCAACTTCCAGAACCACCCAAAATGTGTTTTCACACTGTAAACAAACTGATGAAGCGCGAATGCAGCTGAACAATTACGTTTTAATGCACTGCGGATGGCTGCTGTCGATTACGACAACTGGTTTAGTCCAAATATGCGCAGTTGGTCCGATTCGAGGTCAGAACTGCACAAGTTAGTTTGGAAGCGTACAGAGACCACCTTTTCGATCAGGTATCGGTACTGTGGCACGCCGGAAAGGGGAACAGATGACCAGCAGACGTAGGTAGGTTTTCTAATTTATTAACAATACACAGCGATGGCTCAATGTACGTTTCGTAGGTGTTGGTTATTCCGTCCCTGTTGTCTGGGGGTTCTCACTGGAAAACACAAGACAAAGAAAGAGATCACCGCATTAGTAAAGGTACAGCCTGGGTATAGTCGCCGTCCTCCTACTAGTATTCCCACTTGGCTAGTCCTACGCTTGTTGGTCTTATATTGGGTTTGGGAGAGAGTAGCCCACATACCTCCCTACTTGCTCTCTGCCCGTTGTCTGGTATCTTGTTCTTCTTATCCTCTCTTCTATGAGATGAGCTACACCTGGTGCTCCGCCAATGCGAGAGTTGTTCCGCTGCCACGTATCGCCCTTCCCATACAACTCCGGCGGGTCTGATGGGTCCCCTCCTTCGGGGGACAGTCGGCATGCCACAGTACGCTTGTTTGGTCCGCTTTTGGTGCGCACCCGAGTTCGATTGCTGCATTCACACCTGACCAAAGGAACCGCATCAAGTGGGAAAACAAACTGGTGCGAAGCAAACTAAATGAGGCAGGTGTGAAAGCACCCTTACTGTACCTTCAAGCCTTGTGTTTGTGGACGTTGTTCACGTTCAGTTCAACCACCTCCCACAAGCTTTTAATCCACCATAGCATTAGTTTAACAAATTGTGTTTTCTGGAAGCATATCTCGTTGGAATTGTACGCTCCCGAAGCGCCTCTAATGACAAATTGATATGGGTGCACAAGCATTTATTTAGCGTATAGTGCCCTGTGAAAATGGATGCTAAACATCAATCTACCCCAGGATGACCTACGATAAATGGTCCGGTAATCTTCTTCTGTGTGACCTTTGAGTATAAGCAACCATTGAATTAAAGTGTTCTTTACTGTAGAATCCCGTTTAGTACAGGTTATCAAGGTGATAAGGTTAGGTGGTAAATTAGGAATACACTCCACACGTTACTGTATCATTATGCAAGACTATTGTGAACTCTATCCTGTTTTTACCGATACACGATTTTGATTTATTTGTTAGTACCCTACCATAATCTGATTAATAACTGCTTTGTTTGTGGCGTTGTTAACAGGTCGGAAAAGTCTACTATAACAGTCATGTGTACAGTGTATGTTATTGTTTTTATTTGAAACACACGTACATGACACTTTGGTTGGCACAGCGCAACATTCAACAAATGCCATTCAAAGCAAAATAATAACAAAACCTGTATACTGTACATACCTGCGTGCATATAATCCAAACTAGTTTTTCCTCCTCAGAGCCCTATAGATGTGCAGAGGTATGTATACTACAAACAAGCCCTCTACACCTTCCTCTGTGTTACACAGAACGATTCATCCCCGCCTGTGGCTCTATCGCATCAGGCCCCGATGCTTCATCCTCGTCATCAATACCTGCTAGGGCACACAAACCCCTGCTTGGTTTTTAATGAATATAAAAGCAATGCCTGCTTTGCTGTGGGGTCTGGCAAGTCACGTTGTCCGCCCAAAGTAGACCCCCAGCTGCCATTCGCCTCCCTGTGCTCTGCTCAGACTTGTGTTTGCTGCGGGTTTCGCCCGAGGCTGCTGACTGACTCTAATAAAGGTGACATGGTGTCTGGTTGGTCAGAGATGGGAAGGGAGACAGGATTTGTCAGAGGCATACCATAGCACACGCTCATGTACTCACACGGTGTCTGTCTTTGAACTTAAGCGACACAATACGTCGTTCACCACCTGAATCGTCAATTATTTTGTGATTTCTTGCATCAAATCTCAGTAATATATAGTACAGTATGTGTAAATGTTTTGTTATTCGGTGTCAGAGAGCTAACAAGGAGACATTCACTTATCAAGGGGAACATGGACACTGCACAATGTACTGTACATATGGCCAGAAGAAAATAGGCACACATTATCTGCGATGTTTGAGTTTGTTCAGTTTTGACATTGATGAACAGTGCTGCTTTGATGAAGTTTTGCTCTACTCAAAAGTAACTGCACATACCTTTAAGAAATAAGTGAAAGACAGCAATGTCAAGCTATCATGTGTCTTTGCCCTGGGAATTTTCCTACTGAGGGGTTTGGAATGCTGCCAGAGCACGACTGTGCTGCCACAACTGTCCTTAGAAAGCACCATAAACTCAACTGTGACTGTTCTCCGTTGTAAAACTGAACCCGCTTTGCTGTGCACTGGCATTCACATCAGTGCCAGGGCAAAGAAAATAAAAAAAGACAGAAAAAATGGTAGCTGCTGAATTAAATACATATGCTATGTTTGCTAAGTACAAGAGTATGTGCATAGCCTCTGAAAAGTCCAGGCAATTGTGGGAAGACGTAACATTTTTGGACATTGTTTTCTTGAGGTTTCAATTCCCACATAAACAGATGTGCGAAGACAAAGAGAAAAATTTTCTAAAAGTAAAAGGACAGTACTTTCTTTTCAAAGTGAAACAATAGGACAGTGCTTAGATGGCAAGAGATGTGATTTGTGCGCATGTGCGGTATGTGTGCTTTTGTATGTCGAGAGCAGAGAACTTTTCTTTCTCCTGGCAGATTTGCACGTCCTTAGACCTCCACCCACACAGGTCTGTGTGTGTGTGTATCCATTCAGCGCTAATTGAGAGTTGAGGGGAGAAAGACCATTCAGATTAGACATGCACAGGGACTTATACACACCTGCCCAGAGCAGACTGAGTGCAGGGTAATTGGACTGGGTATTAAGACAGGACTGTTAACCTGACAGATAGATAGTCCAGCAGTGTACATTAACAGTCAGTGGATGTCCTACACATGGCTGAACTGTGTCCTGTCTCAGTCGGTTATAAGATCTAATTGTATCGCTGCAGCTCGACATCTAAATTGGCGCGTTGCACAATCGCAGTGTGACAATGAGTTTCGCATGGACGTTATTCAATTCTGTGGTCTGCTTTTCACGACGACGTCATGGACAAATCTGCTCGTCTTTATGCGGTGTGGAAAATGATTATGCTAAAAATAAGTCCTGTATGTGGCCCTAGAGGATGATCTTTAGTTAATTTGAAGTGAAAGGTATCAACTTACAAAACTTCAATTATATTATTATATATTATTATATTAAGTCCTTGATTTTTTCCTGATATGCCACAGTATGTGCTATACAACATACACTGATGTGATTTGACGGTGATGTTGACATTCCAACTGGAACCAAAAAACAAAAGCAACATTTCTCCCGATAACCTGTGCAGGCTGTGCATTGTGTAGGCTACAGACTGGCCTGATGCTCCCGATCACCACAATCCAGCCAGCCCTGTTGCTGTTGCAGTCTGTTGCTGGTACACTGGAAATGTACTTTTCATTGGCTATCAGGCTAATTGGCTAGTTGCCGTGGCAGCTCACAGAGCAAGGGGCGATGCTGATAGAATCCCTTTTTACCCCACAGTTTTACACAGTCTCAATCACTTCTTTTTCACACACACACGCGCGCGCGCACGCACGCACACACAAACCTCATCCCTGAGACGCTAAATTGGGTTTAACGAGCTTTTACAGAAGCTCCGTTTCTGATTAGTTTTCACCTCGTCTGACACTTCCTGCGGGCCTGCTTGTCCTGTACCAGCATGGCTGGAGGGCTGATTGGCTGGCTATCGTTTGATCTGGCTTCAAATGGATAATGCATGTATCTTTATTATTATTTTTATTATTATTATTATTTGAGGTTGTTACAGAGTTTTGAGAGCAGTCTCAGTTTGTTTCTTGTTACGTGCCAGCGGGCACATAACATTTCTCAGGCATCATGCTGGTCAACAAACCAAGTTTTGAGATCATGGTGTGTATTTGATAAAAAGAGGCCATACTGTATGAACCAAGGGATTTTGTACAAACCATAACATTGTACTGGTGGATTTATTATCTGCATCTGTATCGGTTTAACCACAACATTATCTGTATCTATTTCTGTATTCTGATAACAGAAGCCAGTGTGGTTTAATCTGGAAGTCGTGTTATATTGGAGAAATTTATTTTCTAAACTAACTTACTTTACATTCAATGAACGTGAATGAACCCCAGGTTACAAAACAAATACTAGGGTTGCCACCCGTCCTATAAAATAGGTAATCGTCCCGCATTTGATGCTTGAATCTTGTGTCCCGTTTTCAATAAATACAGTGCGAGATGCAATTTGTCCCATATTTTCATAAACATCCCATACGCAATAATGAACATACTATAACACAATAAATAGTAAGGCCAGCAAATGTATTTTAAGTCCTGCGCTGTCACGGTTGCCCCTAGTTACAGACAACGCTTTTAAAAGTAGCTGTCGTCGCACAAAAATATAATGGAAGTCTGGTGATTTATTTGTTTTTTCTAAATAGTTAAAAAGTATATTGAAGTTTTCCACCCCATACTATTACAACTTCAGGACAATTAAATATCAGTTTCAATCGCATTATTCGTGCTATCCTGAATAAGGTATTTGGATACCTGTGTATATAATAAAGTGTACATTCTTTATCATTTATATTTATTTCAGCACCTTTACACTGTACTATTACATCATTATTGTTTTAATTGCTCAACTCTAGTTTTACTTTCACTCTTTAAATTGTATAAAAATCTTGATTTATATAGTTAAATGTTCAAAGTCCATTGAGAGCAACAAACTAAATATCGGAGAAAAGTCCTTGTATGTGTACATACTGTACCATAGGCCTACGAGGACAATAAAGCTGATGCTGAATTAGCCTTATTTATGTTTAAGTTAGCCAGAATGTATCTGTATTGATTAATATGTTCTGATTCTCCCAACAATGTTATTATATCATTTTAATGGGTGCCAGACAAATGAATCTTAATTGTTTAATGTTTGTCAACTAAATAAACTCTGTATAACACCCCTCTAGACATTACCAAATGCTCTGTAGAAGAATGAGAGTCTGTGGATGAGAGGAACTGAAAGAAGCAGATGGAGAGAGAGGTTTCACACTGTGAAAACTGCTACTCTGTTGAGATCTAATGACGTTTTCAGCAGGAACCGAAAACAGAACTAATTTAAAACTTTACACGGGGTGACGTCTTTGGTTTCAAAAACCCAGAGCTTACGCAGCCCAATACCGCTTGGCTGGAGGGACAAGTAAACAGCGAAAAGGTCAGAATTCATTAGCTAGGAAAATATCTCACCATCAACAAAACTCTCCATTTCTCCTTGCTCTCCTCCCTCTCTATTCTCTCTATCTTGCCGTCTTTCTACAAAGCCTGTATGCCAAATAATGAGCAGATAAGAGTATCTCCCTGACACCTGCAGAAAGCCAGTAGAGAAACAGTCTTGCTCTCAGCGATTCTGTCTACCTCTTTTAGTGCTGGCATTGCAGAGTCAACATGCTTGCTGCCTATAGTGTAAGACATCTTTAAGTAAGTATTGCAAAGCCTCTTAGGAGTGATAATGCATGTGCTTCATGAACATATGCTTTATATTTGTTAAAATGTACCAAAATTGGTAATTGTTGTGCTTTAATGTGCAGCAGAATTAAATATCTACCCTATGGCTATAAACAGACACACACACATGCACACGCACAGAAAACCAACCACTTTATTTGTTCTTGGGTGACCCGTGGGTTCCATACTACCAACCTACCAATCAGTGACAGCCAACTGCACTATATCCCACAAACTAAAAGACCCACAGGCCACACACATGCAAACACGCACGTGCGCGCACGCACCCACACACTTAGTTGCCAGGGGCTGTCGTTATGGAATAGCATCTGTTTGTAAATAAGTCACCTACCATCTATAATTCCCCCACTGTGAATGCTATGAAATTCACTTTGTCTTTCACCCCTAAACCACTCTAAACATAGGTAATGCATACTTAAATACCAGTTTTATTAAAAAATACTTGACGCTTAATTTATATTATTACATTCCACTAACTGACCTTCATTCTATAAAATATACAATGCAATGCTACGTGTTCCCATTCATTGAGCTAGTTATATTGAGATTTCTTTGGTCTTGCTTAAACATACATGCCATAATTTCCATTACACATCATACTATTTTTAATGCTGGACAGTGTTGACTGTTGTGTAATGAGATAATAATATTTCTTTAAATGTAAAAACATTTTTCACATTTAAAAAAAACGTTCATATCCTAAGTAATCCCAACCACGGAACAAATTATGACTTAATATACCTCACTTATGCTCCTAATTGTTCCCTCGAAGTAAGACAAACACAAGGTTACTGGTTCACCGCTCAACCGGCCCATTAAAATCACTTTTGAAGTGTTTTTCGTTCTTCCTCGTCTGGCAAGGCCCGGACCCCCGACAGATTCAGCAGAGCTGATCAGTACGGTAACAGGATTGCGGTTGTACTCGGCAGCCCCTAACTGTGAGTGTGCACAAAATACGTGGTCCCCAGCCCCGTCCGTAAATACCCCCTCTGTGCTCCTGCTATATATTTAGTAGGCACGAAATGAAGATGCACCATTGTTCACAGTACACCTGATGGCCTGCCACAGAGATCTGCTTTCAGGATGCACCTTGACGGATGGAACAGAGGGGGCAAACCACCCAGCAGAACAAACATGACACGTCCTCAGCCAAGGGAACACGTTATTAACACATTCTATTTCAGCGATGATGGAGCCACCGTCACAAAAGATCAAAGTACTGTGTAGGGAGAAAGAGAGGCCAATGCCACGCAATTCAATATAATCGCAATTCAAAATAACACACCCACACACATAAAAATAAATATCTTGTGATAGCATTTCAAGCCTGACATTTTTGATCAGCCTTCAAAGGAATGTTTTGATGAAAGTAGGATGTTTTTCCTCCCTCGAGTTCACCACTACAACAAATATTTTGTATAATAGTTTTGCAGGACACTTATCTTCATTACAAATGTGTTGAATGTCTAACTTCCAAAATAAATCGCATCAAGTGGACCATAATTGCTTTTCAAATAGAGAAAATCACCTAATGTTGAGACAATATTTGTCATCTGTTGCAGGCCTGCATGCTTTTCAGTTGAAGCCTCATTCTCTAACCTGGAGAACTTGACATCTCCCTCTTGTGATTTTATTATATTGCCTCTAAAATAGCACAATAAAAATGTCATGCAAGATCCTGAAGTAGATGTACCTTTGGTATATGGGAATAATCTACATTTTGGCACGTCTGTATGGGTTTGCTCGTCACCCATTTCTTCAGTTGGTTGACTCCAGATCTTCCTGCATGTGGGAGGTTGTCAACTGTCACATGCTACAAACTGAAGCTTTCTTCAGCACACTGACAATATCACTTTATCTTTATGAGCCATTCTTGCCATCTAAGGCTTATTAAAGGAAATATGGTGTGATGAGTAACATTACTATGGCTGTCTAGGTATGTGGTTAAAAGCACCAGGTGTAGTGAAATATGTTTGTTTTCTTCATAAATGTCTAAGGCTTGTGTACTCTGTACACTGTACCTTAATGTACCCTGGATAGAAAATAGTTTTTCCATTTACCCCACAGATAGACAAATATAAATCTGTGGTTTATTATCTCTTGCATTTATTTTTGACAGGTAGGCCTACTGCACCACGTAATGAATATCATCATGCGACAGAAATGCTTTCTATCCCGTGGCACCATCTGTTTGCAAGGTATGGAATAAATAAAGTTCTAAACATGTCCTGTTGTTGGAGCTCAGTCTGTTGAAATACCTATGCATTGCTTCAGTCCACTGAAAGTGACAGTTCAAGACTCCAAAGTGGTATACATAATGATACAGTAGCATAAATCAAATGCTTACTGGCAAACATTACAGCGTTTATGGCAACATAGAAAATGCAGGCAAGACAGTTGCTTCCAGTGACAGCCTTCTATTCTGATAGTCCTGCTCTCTTATTGTGTTCAGTGTTGTCTGTGTCACATTGTAGTGTGTCTGTGTATGTTGCTGTCATTGTAATCCTCATTCTACTGCAACAATAATCCCATTATGTTGTTAAATGATGCAAAGCTCCCATTTTTCATGTGAACATTTTGTGATTTTACATTTTTCTTCAGAAATTAGGAGCTGCTCTACTGTGTATTTTAAAAGCATTTAGTGTCTGCTACTGTAAAAGTCCTGTCAAAGGCTCTAGTGTGCCAGTCTGATTCTGCTATCTTAATATGAACAAAGTGTGAAATACATATTCAATTAGCAATGTTATTAGCAAAGGCTATTATATATTTTTGTGCGCATATTGCAGTGTTGTAAGGAAGTGAAAAGCTTAACTGTGTGTAGTCTATGTCCATTCCACCCTTGCTGTTCTCCTGGGGCTTTGCTGTGTGAACAGTGCTATTGGTGTGAAGGTAATCCCTCTTTTTGGCAGCCATATGTATCCACTGTCCATATGTCCAAGCAATAGCCACAGCCAAGCCCTTCTGTCTAGGTGATAGACTCAGCCCAATTAGCACTAAAACGAGCCTCAGACCAACGTACTGCCGCAGTTGTCATAATGCACCGCTGACTCCACGTGTGAAATGCCTGTGCTCACCCCTCCTTGTGTGCTTATCTTTCTTTCTCTGTTGCGAACACGCTACACCTCCATACTGGAAATGCAATTGACCATTCTAATAATTGTCCTTATTTGTCTTTGTCTTTCCTGATGAGTCCACAATGTGTGTTATAGAAAAGTCTTCTTTTTGTCAAAAACATGCCAGGAGACAACACTGACTGCATTAAAATTATAGACTTAACCCAGCTCTCATTAGCGAGCCAGAAGGAAATATAATAGAATAATACGGTTTGCCAGCGCTTGGCTTGGTGAATTGGCACAGTATGGTAAGGACGGCATTAGTCCAAACATGAGCAATGCCATCCATTCCTGTCTGGTGCCTCACTGGATTTCCAGGCCCACGGTTCTTTCCAATGGACTGTGGCATATAATGTGGGAATTAGTCTGCCATCGCAAGTTCTGCGCTGCAAATCGTTTTTTTTTTTTTTTTTTTTTTTTAGACCATCTTAAACATTTTTGTGGCGCATTTTGTGTCCCGATACATATTGCTTCACAGGACCATACATGTGTGTCCTTTGATTCATTGTGACGTGTATGAAGTCATTGTTTCCTAATCGTGTAAAATCCTAGCATCCATTAGCACCTGCACACTGAGAAGTGGTATAGTTAATAGTTTGCCAATGTTAGTTAATATTAATCTGCTGATTGACCTCCAACATGACCTTGAGTTGATTAGGCTTGGTGTTAAATTATCCAACAGCAGACTTACCTGCTTTTTGAAGTGCATTTTTCAGACCACCGGGTGATTCTTCATCTGCAGGTAGGCAGCTACAGGGTAACCTGCCAAGGCAGATGCCTCTTAGGGCAAGGGGAACATATGCTGTCCAGCTCAGTTGTCTGTTTGCCAGCGTAATCTACATGCTGATGCCCTTGGCATGGGGATGTTGACATGAGCAATGCAAATCCTTCCAGGTGGCCTCTAGGATTGGTAGGAGACAACAGATGTGAAAGCCCTCCAGGTATCTAATGTGGTAGTGATATCCAAGCCTCCCAGCAGTCTAGCTGCTGGCTAGGCGGCTGCCTGTGGTGATCTTTTGAGGCTCTGGAGACCAGACTGCCAAAAGCACTTGCGATATTCTTGCTTTGGCCCTGGATGGTGCTGTCAGACGGGATGGATGAGGTCAGGAGGTCGTCAAAGCTCAAGTGTGAAGGCTTACAGTTGGTTACAGTTGTCTAAGATCAAACAGATCAAAGTATGTCAAGGCAGAATTAGAGTTGGATGACAATATTCTGGTTCGAAACAGTCAGTAAGAGGTATTTGCTAGGGCTGCTAGATAGTGTCTTTACTATTATAAATAATACAGTGTGGTACACCTAAACAAGCTGTATAGTACAGTATACTTACAGAGACAATGATTCAACAGGTACAAATTCCACATACCATGTTTGTTACAAAAAGCTACTATTATTTATGCCTTGGTTTCACAGAACTTGACACTGACTGCCTTAATGCCTTTATGCCAGACACTAAAACCACAACTCCTCAATCATAACTTGCACAAGATTGTCTATCCTACTTTGTTGTATTGTATTGTATTGTAAGAGTGCTGGCCTGCAACCTGTGAACATACAGCATTCTGAGTTAATAACTGTAATGCAACTATACAGTTTCTGTATACTGTATAATGTAATGTATACTTATATAATATTTAAACGTATTATGACGTCATGAGAGACTAGTTCGAGTTTAAAGAAGCTGCATCTGTAGTATATTTGATATGTGATTACAAAGACAATGTGTGCTGCATTGTTGTCAGGGAAACAACTTACTGTAAACTGAACTATATTTGTTTTAATAGAATTCCGATGGCCCGCCCGCGGGCCGTCAACACTTCAGGTTACAGCTAGGGATGGCACCGATACGATACTGACATCGGAAATCGGTCCAATACTAACTTAATTAGCTGTAACTGGATTGGACAGTTATAACCGATCTATGGGACTAATCCAGTTAAATAAATATACATGCGTAGGTCTACTGTCAAGCATCAGCCATGTCTAACCTACCCAGGCCACACTATCAGCAGCAGGTTTC
>JAOEGT010115843.1:0-12185 GCA_025447795.1 Speoplatyrhinus poulsoni | reverse complement strand
GCAGCTCATTGCTGCCTCTCATAGTCCATTGACGGCACTATTTTTTCAGATCGGAGCATAGTTATAGGTATATTTTTTCCAAGTCGACGGTACATTTAGCAAATCGACGTATTTACGTAACCGGTGTTGTCGGTTACGTCGACTAATCGTCCCAGCACTAGTTTGGATGCTACAGTACATTGAGACCAGATGCTGTTCCTACACAAAGAGCTATCTCTGACCCATCTACAGCAAATTTGGCCAGTCGCTTTGCACACCAGATGCACACTGTGCTGGATTCAAATGCATTCTTGGAATATGCAACTAAAGGAAGGATTCCATAATTCAGTTTCTATCCACAGTATAGCTTCTTATCTTGTCTTGTCTTTGATTACATCCCTACAAAACCCGAGGCAAGCTGCTCTTCAGTAGATACAGCATCTCAATCATATACGCATCCCTACTGGGATGTTTTCTTCCATCTGCCACAGTACATTGATGTCTTTCATTACTTGAGTTTGTCTTCTCGTCGCTCATCAAAGGATATGTTTTTCACCACAGATACTGGTTAAATTGAGGAGCCTCTGTGGACAATAATCAGGATCATATATTTTGTGTATTTATATATACTGTAAGATGGTTTGATAATGTTTACGCCACACGCAGCCTAAAATGCACATGTGTTGCTGAGCAAAGACAGAGAACATTTTTGAAAAGTTTTACAGTATTTCAGTTCAGTTGCCACCACTAAAAAGACTTGTAAGACCATCCTGATCTGCAAGCTCTGATATAATTTTGCCTTAAGAATGAGTCTGGAAACCCCACATACGATTGGACAATCTACCCTTATCTCTTGAGGATGAACTTGTGGGCAACAAGCACTTTGGATTGAGGGGTTCCACACTGATAGTTACGGGAGAATTAAATTGAAGCTCTCGAGATGAGGATGGTCTTGTGAGGCTACATGTACCCACTAAAGGCCAGGAAGAAGTTTCATATGGTTTAAGCAAGATTGGTGCCTGGCCTAAAGGTTTGTATTCCTCCACATATAAAGCTAAGAATAAACAACTCCAACAGGTATTTAATATATCATAGTTATAATTATGATATATATTTCACCTTGCAGCTGCTACTTGCATTGCTAAGGGGTGTACAGCTATAGTAATAGTGTGACTTTCCTCAAGCGGTTTAGAGGTAAACCACAGGGTAAGGTTGGAATACACACCGAATAATCTCCACATTCCATATCCAGTGATAAGGGCAAGGAGCATGTTGGCTGTCATTGACCATAATCACAACGTCAACAGAAAACAAGCAACTACAGAAAAGGGTGAAACATGTTATATAATGTGTAACCACAACAGCATCTACCTTAGCCAAAACGGTATCTAAACATATTGAACATTTACATTAGTTTGCAGTATGTAAAGACCACTATATACAGTATAGTTGCTAGCTGATGGTTCTTTGTTGTTTTGAAAATCCCTAGTCATCAGTTATTATAAGTAAAAGCTTCATCAGAACAATGACATCGGCACCATACAGTAGGTATGTTAATAAGTACCTCAAATTACAACATAAAGATCAGGTAACATAATGGAATGGACACATCTTTCTCAGGTACCTCAAGTGGAACTGCTAAACTCATTGCACAATAAAGTGTATATTATCTGGCCTGAAACATGGAAAGGTATGGGTGACCACCATACAGTATAATTATAATTAAGACGTTAGTAGTTACCATTGCAGGGACTCACTGTAAATTAGCGCTAAATCAGTGTTTACATTGTTTAACAATTATAGGTTAATCCACAATAAATTGCTGTTTGCAGTATAACTAAATCTCTATGAGATTTAATATATGAAGTTGATTGATAAATATTGCAATACATGCAATAAATAACACAATTTACTTCTTTGACAAGATGTATTATTCATTTGGTTGCAAATGTTATGCTCATTCAAATTAGGGAAGATGAGTCCATAATAGAAATATTTATCATCCATTACATCTCTATATCCACAATAATTGCCTGATATCTGCCCATGATGCCGACCACATCCCAAGATCGCGAATGCATCTCTCCCAGCACATTTCCCCAAAGACAACACAAAGCAAATGAGCATAAATAGCACAGGATGCAGGATCACTATAAATGTAAAGACCAGATCAACTGCAAGGAGAAAAACGGTTGTTACTATTTTCTGCAGCAGCAAAGTAGCATAAACGTAGTTAAAATCCAAATATTCAATCACACGGAAATATGTTGAGCTACGGTATTTTTAGGTCGGGAGGACCTTGTTTGAAATATTTTCTTGAACTTACAGTACTTTGTCTGTACTGTGTTTCCACTGTTCCTGGGTGGGTTGGTCAGGCTCTTGTGAGACTATTGCACATAGTATCAAGGAGGGCCCATCCATTGCAGCATTGAGCTCCATCGGTCTCCAGCAGTTTGTCTTGGGGTAGGCACCTTCCTACTGTTACTTCTAGCATAGACTAGTCTTTCCTGCTCCATCGTTAGTTGGGGTATTTCCTCCTCTGAGTGAGTACAAAGGCTCATACAAATATGGCAGAAATCTGACTCTTTCATCTTGGGTGATGTAACTTGATTTACACACTAGGCTATCACAAACTCACCATATCATGGCAACCTGACCCAAACAGTGACATTTGATTCAATAATATCCTAAGTTGCAGCAGTTACAGTTTGATAGTATACTATCAAAATGCAGTATTAGCAGAAGTAAGGATGGACAGACAGAGAGACAGACAGACACATACTTTCCTGAATCCACTAGTGTATTCACATTTCTCCAGCAGTTTACATATTTATTTAGTGACTCAATTGGACGCTTATTTAACTGTATATATCCTTTTTCATATGTAAATGATTGTGCTACAGTGAACACACCTTGGCTGCATCTATGAAGCTGATTAGCATAATAACTGTCAGAAAGACAGAGAAAGCCCTCTTATCACCATGTTTGTTTTCCTTTTTGTTCTTTCATCGTGTAAAATAACAACATGCATGAAATACAACTCTTCAGAAATCTTGTTTGCTACATACGTAAGAACCTATTGTCAATTTAACAAGTGTCACAATGCAATTATGGACTTGAAAAGCTGTCTTTAGACCAATATTAATAACTGTTACTGAAGTAGGTAATGCCTATGAATTATGTTGAAATGTGAATTATTATGATGGTAATTTACTCAAAATCATTATTTTTCTGACTGATCTGAACGTAAAGTATCTTGGCAATGCCCTAACCCACTGACGTGCATTTGTAAACATAATTATTTAGTTATGGAGATCAACTGCAAGTGAAAATATCAGTGCTCAAAGGGATGTACTGGCTATTATTTGTAATTCCTATATGGTCACGATTGAAAAGCAATGCAACAACACAGAGAGATAAGATACATTTAGGCCTATTTTTAAATATGTTAGGATGTGTAACTCTTTCATCCCTTTAAAGGTCTATGATCATGTCATTCAAGGTCTATGATAATAACCTTCCTTTTTTTAAACATCACCATGTTTCCTTTAAACTGGATAACTCCCACAATGTTAGACATGACCCTCTAATCCCACCATAGTAATTGCATCTGACCGAAATAGAATCAAAAGCCTATGTTGGGTGGTGGCTAGTATACACCCTGTTTTTACTAACTACGCCTCTATGATTTGCACATACAGTAAGACTGAGATGGATACATTCTAAACCGATGTTGAGCCAGTTGCAGAAATACCCAATGATAATAGTAATAGTTTAGTTGTGCCTGTGTTCAGTAAATCATCCCCATTTGGGTCATGTTCTGATTGACACTTATTGTCAATAAGGCTCCGTCTCTATGACAAACAATTTTGAATGGAGAGTTTCCAGACTGATAAAAGATTATCACAGATTATCACAGTTTAATAGGAATGGATCTTACAAAATGAGCATGGTCTTACCAAGCGGATGCATGCTGCTTACCTCTTTGTCAGGGTGTTTCTGTTTGAGCTCCTTCAAGATCTTAGCCATGTCTCTCCTGGTCTCCTCCTCATCTAGGTCTTTCTCATCCAGCTCCAAGCCCAGGGGTCCGTCCAGGAAGTCCACACCATGAGAGTTCAGCATCTTCCCATCCATCTCGATGTCCACCTTACAAAACATTAAACGAACATGTTTACATGCACACACACACATTCCACTGTTCGTTGAAATATGTAAATCTTTCAAGTGTCAATATGTTTAATTATATTGTAATATTAACATATTAAAAATGTAAAACATTGCCACAACCCGAATTCAGATTAATGACACATTATTCTGTACAATTATGAACAAGTGAACAGCTGTTCTGTTAAGCATGCTGTTCTGTAGGCTAACCTTTTAGTATCGCTATAATGCATTGTTTTCTTCTATACAGTGAAAGAAATTACTAAGAAATTACTTTTTTGCAAAATATCTATACAAATTCAAATTACCTATTTGCTTCGAACTTTTTGGCTACACAAATATATTATTTCTTTAGCATGCATGTTAAAGGAACTGAAAACTGCGAACAATGTTCATTTAACACATTACCCTAATCTTTTTTTATTGTAAAATATCACCCATTTTAGGTCACTGCTCTTTTCAGCAAAATGGTCTCTTTGGAATTGTCAACTTTATCATCTTTAAAACTTTTCTTAAAGTGAGTGCATGATTTGGTCAAATTGTATCAACCTATACTGGTAATATAAATTAAGGCAGCTATTTATGTACTGTCACAATGTTGAGCCTTAATATCATTAGAGATATGTGTCCCATTAAAAGCAAATGTGGTCAGGGTTTTATCTAGGTTATTTTTTTCCTAATTAAAAAGGAGAGGCACTCTTCAATTTGACAAGAGCGACAAATGAGTTCACCCTGAACCTCAATGCAGATAATTGAATTGTATGTGTGTAACACAGGAGACATAGGCAAAACGGAATCACAGAAAAGTAAAAAAAAGTAAATTAAAAATGGCAGGGTTTTTGCATATCTACATATGTCCAAATGTATATGTATGCAAACTAAGTGCATAGCTAATAATATGTCTGGGAGAATGACATGCTCACTTGGCTGCATTCCATTTGTACTCCAGATAATTGTTACAGATACACATTACCCATGGATTCACATCTTTAGGATTCACCCTTATCTTCTCATAGTTTGTATCCCTAGAAAAGCATACTTATTTTTCACATGGGGCAATAGAAGAATGAAACATGTTTAAAATATAGACAATAGAGTATACAGTAAGGCTGCACGATTAACCGCATCGCAATCCAAACCGTGATGTGGCGTTGTGCGATTATGTAACCGCAAAATACTGCGATTATTTCTAAATAATCTTCACGCACTGCGTACATGACAACCTGCATGTATTTGCTGCATGCAAGTGCAACACCCATAATAAAGATGACTTTCACTTGAGATATAGGTATTCAGTCAATTTAGGCCCCTCTGCCTTGAGAAGCACAACGTGTAATAAAACCACGCCAAGCGGGGGGAAGCAGTAGAGCTTTATTTACTTTGCATTGCGTGAAGCCGGCTCGTTGCCTGTCTATTTTTGTCTCCTTAACGGCTCGGCTAAGATTTCCATTTTCGGGCAGATAGACAACTCTGTGTTTTCCTCGTCGACTCCGTTACATATAATTATTTTGAAAATGGATGCAAACTAGCATGCAGAGGCTGAATGTTTGGTGTTATTTTGAGATCAGCGACATTGCAGAAAGGTAGGCTACTGTGTAAAACATGGTTGGACTGCCCATCCTGAGAACAGGTAGATTTCCAGAATGACCCGTCAAAGTTATGACCGCTATGTCCGTGGCACTATGCAAAAAATATAAGAAAACATTATAGTCTGGGTTCAATTGGCCACGTTCACTTTAAACACAGCCTTAATCAAATACCTGTTGATCCGCACATAAGGGCGTTGTCTCTGGTAAAGCCAAAATACAGTTTGTAGCATTTGTTATTTGTATCATATAGGGGCATATTAAATTGTTCCCAAGTCCCAATTTAGTAGCCTATAAATTAAAGATTGATGGGCTGGCTGAAAAGCCTTAGATTTTGTATTTTATTATATATAATTTTTTATATATTTTATTGTATATCATTTTGAGACTTTATTTAATTCCATTGAATTTCTTATATTACCCTACATATTTCTGTAACCCTATTACTTATGTTTTATTTTTGGCTAATTGGCTAAGTGGTTTGATATGACTTTCTACCACTACATGTCACACTAGGCCACCATGCATTATCAATTAATTATCTGCTAAGAAATGCAGTAGGTCAAATTGTGCAGCCCTAGTATACAGTAGGATATGGATGTTGATATTTCTGCTGGTGGTCTTCCAGTTTCTGTACAGAACGTTACTACTGTAGCCGACACTGCTCTCTCCCTCACCAAAGGTATGCTTATTCCTCATATTCATAGCAAGAATAACGTCATTATATCAGCGGCGCTGCCGTACCTTGGAGGGCGGGCGGTCGCCTTCCGTCTCGATGATCATGCCGCGCTGCTTGCCGGCGCGGTAGCGCTTGTAGACGTACTTGTAGAAGAGCAGGCGTCGGTCGGCCACCCAGGCGAAGAGCACACAAATGGGGAAGAAGAAGAGCGTGAGGAGGGCCTCCCACACCTGGACCACGCCTGGCGTGATGACGGCCAGGATCAGGTAGAGCCAGATGTAGGCGAAGATGCTCCAGGTGGCCGTGACGAAGAAGACGCGCAGGTGCTTGACCTTCCTGGTCTCCCCATCGGGCACCACGTACACACAGATGCCGATGATGACGAACATGTTGAAGGCGGCTGAGCCCACGATGGTGGCCGGGCCCAGGGTGCCCGCCTCGAAGCCGTGGCCAATGATCTCGATGACGGACAGCAGGATCTCGGGCGCCGAGGAGCCCAGGGCCATGAGCGTGAGGTTGGACACGGTCTCGTTCCAGATGCGCACGGTGGTGGTGGTGGTCTCCCCGTTGGGCTTCTTGATCGTGATCTCCTTCTCCTGGGATGTGATCACCTCGATAGACGCCATGAAGCGGTCGGCGATGATGGACACGCCCAGGAACATGTACGCCAGAGCCACAAAGTACACCGTCGCCCGGGCGACCTTGTCGCCAGACGATGGGTTCCGGGGCTCCCATATGGGTAGAACCACACCCTTGGCGCACTTCTCGGGCTCGCTGCACACGGTGCGGTTGGGGGTTACCGTGGAAACGGAGTCATCCAAGGTGGGCTCGGGGGGAGCGCCCGCCAGAGAGGGGTGGATCTTAAGGAGGAACATCGCCGTGACGACCGCTAACCTCAGGGCAGGGGACATGAGAGTGGGGCGGTTCCAGCGGCCCATGGTCAACTGGCAATTATTATGGGATGTCGTGTAACAGGGCTTCAGAAGCTGAAAAGAGATGGATAGAACAGGGTTAGCATAAGCTGATCTGAACATCCTAGCAACAGCATTGCTAGGAGTTAATGATCTATTTGTACACAACTGAAGAACAATATTCCACAATGCAGACAAAGATATTGGAATATTAACAAAGATGGCGCACTGTAATGCATGTCAATGGAAGCAAAAAAGTGGGTGTGTCAATAACGGCATTTTGCTGTGAAGGCAGGCAGTGGCTGCAGCGCCCAGATAGCTCCATGCGTTGCCTGAAACTAAGTTAATTTACCCCATATCTGTTTGCTGCAGAAATACCTCAGATTGATCATAGTTACAGTACATAGGAATTAATGTAATATACTCAAAATTTCCATTGTTACATTACATTATATAGTATGGTGAAATACGTGGACCTCCCGATTGACTTGCATGGAATGCTCGTCATTCTGGCCTGCATAAAGGGTGAAAAGTCCCCCTTTCAAAAAAATTAATTGTGAAAGTGATATCCATTGAGCCTTCTCTGTTTCCAAGCTCTGATGCAGAGGTTATGAGCCAGGGTAATATTACAGTATCATCATATTCAGAATAATGAGTTTCCTTTGGACAATATGTATACGCCATCAGGTCTCAACATAATATGTATTCTAATCTATACAGTAGGTTGTGTTTTAATAATAATATTGCATATTGTGCTCGAATAAAAATAGAGCTCTAATGCAACCCCATATGTATAAATCAGGGGTGTCAAATCATTGTCCTGCAGGGCCACTGTCTTTAAAGTCCTGTCATCACGACAACGATGAAAACTGAGATGTTTGTTTCGGTTTGGCCTTGCGTCCAGGTGACACTGAGGATTGCAAAATGCAGTCTTTTCCAACATAGTTCCAGAGTGGAGACTTTTAAAAACATTTACATTGTCGTCTGGACGGACTTATTGGGGCCTTGTCGTCACTGTATTACGTCCCACCTCCCGCATGGCTATTTTAAGCCAAAGTATAGGCCTACGTCTGCGGACATGGCTTTGAGCAACGCGGCGGGCGCACGAGTGCTTGGGCTGTTCAAAAATAAAAATGTCAGTGCCTTGTGGTTGTCACGGCCATTTCTGTATACCAAATGAATTAGCTTTCTTTATAACCACATCATATATGTGCATATTTTTTATGAAATATACCGGTGTTGTTCTCATTTGTGAGCATCTGTAGCGGGCTTCTTCAGCCTGTCCAAAGTTACACTGCCACATACTGGCCTGGCATATTTACTACAGAGTATTCATATCTGTTTTGTGTTTCCATGTGGTCATGAAGCTCCTCTCAAAACTCTGTCATATGGATGCAAACTCTTTTCAAAACACTAAGAAAACAATTCCTTTTCAAATAAACGTGGTGTTGTGAGGACATACTGTAGCCTTAGATGTCTCCTTGCTCCATCACACCTGATTCAACTTAACGGGCCGTTATCAGTCTCTGCAGAAGCCTGATAACAACCCATTCATTAAAGTCAAGTGTGTTGGAGCAGGGAGACAGGTCCCCAGAACCAGGATTTAACACCCCTGGTGTAAATGGTCCTGAATCCTGGTCCTGCGGACCCACTGTCCTGCATGTTGTAGATGTCTCCCTGCTCCAACACACCTGATTCTAATGAATGGGTCGTTGGAAGCTTGATAACGACCCATCAGAGGTGATTTCTCTAATAATAATAATAATAATAATAATACATTTAATTTGTAATGCACTTTGTGAATGAAGACTCATAAAAAGCACTGTAGAAACCGTAAACAGATAAAACTAATAATTTTAATGAATAAAAAATAGACTAGCAAGTTAATTTAATATACATAAGCTCTATTAAATAAAAATGTTTTAAGTCTTTTTTTAAAGTCTCAACAGTCTGTGGTGCCCTTAGAATGTTTAAGACAACAGGAGAAGTTCAACTTCCCCTACAAATTAATACAAATATGATATTTTGATGTTTACTAAAGTATATATCATGACAACGTTGCTATTTAATTAAGTGTACAGCATCTGCACTATATCCCTTATCGAAGTCAAACTTAATTTAGCAATACTGATATCTGCGTTTGGAGTATTCGTGCGTATTCGACGAGACCAACGGAAACACGGCCCATAGACCGCTATTGAAGCTGAGCTTCAAAGGGATCCTATGAGAGATTCAAGTGCGCTCTGTGTCTATGGCGAAAATATCAACGTTAATTGCCAAACAGGCCAAAACGTGTAATTTTGAGTCCCACGCTCAGCTTCAATTGCGGTCTATGAGAGCTTTTCCCATAGGAAAACACAGAGTTTATTAGACAGTAGGTTTTCTGTGATGAAATGTTGTCCCACCTCAAAGCTCAGCTTCTCTGTTTTGATTCTTGACAGATTTCTGAGTGAGGGCGTACCCCATAATAATAATTATTCTAATTTTTATTCTTATAATATTTTGTAGACTATACTTTTTGGAGTCTACATACAGAGTTCTCAGTTTGTTTGGTAATTAGACCTCCTTTGTTCGTGTTTTGTGATTCTAACTAGCAACATAATGTATCTGCTTTTTATGCAACATGGCAGACATAATGTTGTTTAACAGATTAGAGCGGTCAGTTGATTAGGCCAACAGCTACTTCAGGAAAGGCTTAATATTAATGCCCACCAGTGATTTAATTCAATAGCCTTGTAGCCTACATATTTGTGCTTTCCCTGTTTCTGAAAGGACCAGCCGCCACTGCGACCCATTCATTTGAATCAGGTTTGTTGGAGTCAGACATCTACAACATGCAGGACAGTGGG
The DNA here is from genome assembly GCA_025447795.1 of Speoplatyrhinus poulsoni. Lineage (NCBI taxonomy): Eukaryota > Metazoa > Chordata > Actinopteri > Percopsiformes > Amblyopsidae > Speoplatyrhinus > Speoplatyrhinus poulsoni. Next base: position 2,017 of record JAOEGT010115843.1, on the reverse strand, counting down.
TCCGCAGGACCAGGATTGGGAAACACTGGATATTGTGTATATAGTATAATATAGTTATACATATTTGTTAAAATATATGGATTTGGATATTAAAATGGGTTTTACTTTTGTTTTCAAGTAAAGCTGTCAAAACGATATGGTTCACCACCAGTGAGAATTTACAATGTTTATAAAATGTGAAGCTCTATTATAGTCCACCTCTGATTAACCTAGTCTACTATAATGCCAAAATATGTCTTACATCAACTGTTTGCTTATATGTAAGAGACAGAAACTTTAAATAGGCACACCAAAGGTAAACTGTGTTTCCTAATGTTTACGAACTCTCCCCACAACAATCTATAACCATGGTAGCCTGCTGCTAGTCTATCCCTCCAACATATATTAGCATGGGGTGGTAAATGCATCTGCATGTGCAAATGTATGTTCAGTATGAACATGCATCTGAACACACAAAATATTGGCTTAGACAAGAATGGACTGTCCAACCCCAAATAAACACTAACACACAGAGACAAATGTAATCAGTTAATGAAAGAATATAAATATATACAGTATATGTAGCTAATATAATACATATAACTGTAAGCACGCATGTGTGTGTGTGTGTGTGTGTGTGTGTGTGGGTGTGTGTGTGTGTGTGTTGTGCATGGGCCAATTCAATTGTAAACTGTTTTAGATGGCTCCTTTTACCACAGAGCCATGAGAATATTACTCCATAACCTAGGCATGAATATAAATTCCTCTTTCAACAAAGACACTGTTTACATCCACTATCAACAACATGAGCTAAGACTAAATGGTAGCCAACTGGTTGGAGGGGGAAAGAAACAAGAACCATATATTTGGTTCATTAAATGCAGTAATGAAGTGAAACTTTTCATCCCTAATATGTAGACTTCATAAAACAATAACATTTGTATTGTAAAGAGTGTACAGTACACACCGAACATGGAGCGGTAGAGTTTAAAATCCCTCTGTTTAGCCACACTGAATGAGCTCAGCTGTGGCTTGGGAATTTTTGTTAGTCGGGTGTTACAAAAAAAAAAAATCAATGTCAAACAAAATGACCCACTTACTTCATTAAACTTCAATTTAATAATATTGTAAGCAAACATTTTTCCTTGCCAGATAATGTGATTTGGCGCTGGGCCAGCCACTGATTGTGCAGGCTGGCCTTCTTGTGTGGTCAAACAGGGCTTTGTGTGTCATTTTCTACTGATCAATAATTCAGCGTGTTTGGGGATTATGCTGTTTCACTTAAGTACGCCATTGTTCCTAATAGACCAATGGCTAAATAGGAACATCTGTAAGAGGCGAAAGACAACCTTAATATTTATAATGATGCTGTATTATCTGGCATGTAAGCACAAGTAAAGTTATTTAGGATTCATGCTATTGTGCTGTTAGCAAGTCCACTTGTCCACACAAATGGGTGCTTTATCATTTAAAATAACAAAGGAAAGCAAAGGAAATGTCACAGGTTTGACCTCAGCGCCATATCACCCCTCCAAGTCTATTCATTCCGTGCTGCTCTGCAACAGCTTCAGTGTTATCCGGAGGAGTTATGTTATCAGCTTAAATCCTCTAACCTCCATTTATGGGAATGCCTATAAACTGGAGCCAAACCAGGGGAGGCTGATCTTAGTCTCCAAGATCCTTGTAAATAGAAAGCCTGGCCTGAGAGCCTGAGGGAAGCACCTACATTCAGCTCCTGCAAAAGTGGAATTCCAGACTTTATTGAATAAGACCTTTGTCATCTCTCCCAGCTGTGGTGACCAATTGGGACCAAAAAACAAACAGGGCAATCAAAGAAGGCATCCCTCTAAAATACATCCTTTCATTCAAAGCATTCTATTTGTATTATTGTAATGTGTTTTCAGATGCTTGTAAACATCCATACTATAAATTACTTCTATACACTAACACGTTTTCATTTGCAGTGATGGGCAAGCTACATTGAAAATGTAGTGAGCTAAGCTACCAGTTACTCTACGTTAAATTAATCTTAACTACA